>JAGKTI010000411.1:0-34330 GCA_018397915.1 Birgus latro
ACCTATTTGTAGTATACAGGCATTGAGCTAAGCTTGTGTTGTCCTATCTCCATACCTACATTTATCTAGTTTAATTTTAAAACATGAATTTTTATTGTCTGCACCACCTCCTTGTTTAAGTCATTCCAAATGTACTTATGCTTCTGTTCGGGAAACTGAACCTTTTTAGATCATTAAGACATCTACTTTTCCTCAACTTGAAGTCATGACCTTTTGTACTTCCGTCATCCAACACAAAGATCCTTTCTATCCACCCTTTCCAATTCTCGTACATTTCTAAACCGTGATCAAGTCATCTCTTTCTCTTCTCACACGCAGTGTTGGCAACTTCAGTTTTTCCAAACTCTCCTCGTAGGTCAGTTCCCATAAGCATGGTATCATCCTCGTTGCTATCCATTGAACCCTCTCTAGTTTATCAATATGCTTCTTCAAATGAGGTGACCATACCACAACACCATTAACTCCCTCAGCATTTCCTCATCCGTATAATTAAAAGCCACTCTCATGTTGGTCAGTAATCCATAAGTTCCTTCAGTGATTCAGTTTATATGCTTTTCTGGTGACAAGTCATCCTGAATCATCACTCCCAAGTCTTTTTCATCTTTTGTTTTACTAATTATCTCTTTGTCCATTTTATATGTCCAGTGTGGTCTTTTTTCACTTATTCCCGTTTCTAATACATGACGCTTCTTGGCATAAAATCCATTTTCCAAGTCTGGCTCCAGCTGTGGAGTTCACCCCTTGCAGTTTTTTACAGCTATCAGTAAATTTAATGTTTCATGATTTTAGCATCATCTGCGAACATACTCACGTAACTATTCAAACCCTCTGGCATATCATTTACATAATATCAGAAACATTACTGGGGCTAAGACAGAGCCCTGGGTTACTCCACTAGTCATGTTTCTCCATTATGAAACTTTGTCTCTTGTAACTGTTCTCATCTGCCTTCCTATCAAATAATCCCCCATCCACTTTAATAGTTTCCCATGCACTCCTCCAAAGGTCTTCAACTTCCACAGCAGTCTCTTATTGGGCACCCTGTCAGATGCTTTCTTGAGATCAAGATAGACACAATGTGCCCATCCCTCTCTCTTTCTTGTTTGACATCTATTATGCTACTGTAGAAACTTAATAGGTTGGTAACACATGATCTTCCTTCCCTAAAATCAAATTGTCTTGGCATTTATCACTTCATTTTCTAAATACTTTATCCATCTTTTTCAAATAATTTTCTCACAGATGTTACTAACAGTACTAGTCAGTGATACAGGTCTGTAATTGAGTGGATCTTCCCTATCTCCTCCCTTGAAGATTGGCACAATACTTGCTCTTTTCCAGTCTTTAGGTAACTGTCCATTTTCCAGCAAGGTCTTGATGATGACATAAACAGGCCACACTAGCTGGTCTGCACATTCCTTCAGGATCCACCCAGCTACACCATCTGGTCCCATTGCTTTTCTCACATCCAAATCCCTCGTCAGCTGTAGCACCTCATTCACATCAACTGCAATTTCTGCCATTCTCATAATCCTGGGTTCTATTTCAGGTTCCCTAAATTCCTCTTCCAACACATAGACTGATTGCAGTTTGTTGTTCCTTATTTCACACAATTCTTCTCTTTCATAAGTTTCAACTCCATCTTTCATTTGTATTATGCTGTCCGAACTTTCATTTTACCATTTACAAACCGATAAAATAGTTTTGGCTCATTTTTACATTTAGTTACAAAATCTTTTTCGTATTTCCTTTCATCCTCTCTCTGCACCCTTACATATTAATTTCTTACCTGCTTGTTCCTCCCAAGCCCTTTCACTGTACCTTCTTCTCACTTAATTTCCATGTTCATTTTCTTGCCTCATGTGCCATTCTACATCTGTTGTTACACCATTCTTTCTTCCTTTCCATAGCTGCGGAGAATTTTGGGACGTATTTACTTACTCCTGTTTTATATACTTCTTTCAGAAACTCATATTTCTCATCAACATTTGTGATCACATTCATTTTACTCTAGTCTACATTTTGGAAAAAGTTCCTCAGGGAAGCAGAGTCTGTCTTCCCATAATTATATCCATTTTCTCAGTGTTTTTCAACTCTCTCTCCTTCCCTTACTCCTGCCACTTCCATCTCAGTAACCAGATGATCACTTTTACCAAAGGGACATTGGTAAGTTATGTTCCTCACATCATTTGGGTCCTTTGTGAATACTAAGTCGAGCCTTGATGGTTCGTCATCTCTAATTCTTGTATCTTCTTTAATTAATTGGGTTAACATGTTTTCCATCACCAGTTCCATTAATTTATTTTCCCATGATTCCTCATTGTTCCCAGCATCCATACTTTCCCAATCAGCTTCCCTACAGTTAAAATCTCCCATTATTATTATTCTATTTCTTTGTTCAGTTGACATCTTTAGTTTAATAATAGATTCTCTTATTAACTGTTCATAATCTTCTTTTGTCCATGCACTAGTTTTGGGGGGCATATAAACTGTTACATCGGTTTTTTCTCCATAACAGTCCTCTCTTTCAATTCCCAAATCTTCAGCCATGGTATCTTCAATTTCTATATTTTTTGCTCTGAGGTCATTATGGATTAAAATCATTATACCTCCCCCAGACTTGCTTTCTCTATCCTTCCTCCAAATACAGTATTATAATTTTTCCATCCAAATAATGTCGTATCAACATCTTGGGCCAATTTTGTCTCCACCAAGCATACAAGTTCAGGTTTCTTTTCATTTATATAGTCTCCATTTTCCACTTTCTTAGATATTAACCCATCTACATTACTATACATAATACTTAGATATACTGCCTTGGTTTTATCTTTACTCATTCTTCTCTTTTTTGTATTCATAACCATCCCCCTTGTGTCCTTCACTTCTAGTTCCTCACATACCATCTCTTTACTTTCATATCCATCACCCCCCCGTTTCCTTGCTCGTTGTTGTCATGGGGGGGCTTCGGAGACATCGATTGGGTCTTGATGAGTGGGGTTTCTACTCTGCCCTCTCCCCCCCCTCCTTGGGTCCCTGTCGCTGCCTCAACTAATTTTGCGAGGCCCTTTTTCTTATTCTATTGCTTCTTTTTTTTTCCCCCCTTTTTCCCTGTCATCGCCAGGTAGTGGAGGTCTACTGGTGATGTTCCAGTCTACGCCCCTTTTGTCATCTTGGGTGAGACTGTCTCCTCCCCACGTGTTTGCCGTGCGTGGCGTCCCGTGTATTCCCTGCGCCCCTCTATCTGGGAGTTGAGTTCACCATGGGGCAGGGTGTAGTTCCCTGTGGTGGACAATACGCTCCTTTGGTAGTGGGGTTGGGGTAAGACGGGCGGTCCAGTGTGGCCCCGCTGGGCAAATCGGCTGGCCCTGTGTTGACTCAGTCAACCTCGGCTAGGGTCAAGCGGGCACTGTTTGGTGGGCACCGTATTGGTCCGCGGCTGCCACTTCACACCAAACAGTGTCCGCGTATACCTCTTCTGCTATCCCTGAGGCTGTTGGGTGAGTTTGACCCAACATCAGCCTCCCCTAGTTGGGCTCCGTGGTGGGTGGGGGGTGGGATGGTGAAAACTACCAATTACATTTTTATGAGTACTACTACTACTACTACTGGCTCGATTACGGTGACGACCCAGGACTCGCTTTTGACCGTGGCCTCGACTTCTTCCCCTCCTCCTAAAAGTTCAGTTACAATGAACACGCCATCTGCCGTACCTACTGTGTCTTCCACTCCTCCAGCTTCTGTTCTGTCTACCTCAATTAGCCCCTCTACTATTATCACACTTCATCCTTACCTTCCTCCCTCACTTCCTGTCTCTGTTACTTCTATGTCCTCTACCTCTCTCTCCAGACCTCGTCCTTCTTCGTATGTGCCAGCCCCTTCCCTCACTTCCTCTCTGTTCGATACACAGACATGGTCAAAATTTTTTAATATCCTTGATGCATCTGATGACCTCTCGCTCCACCTCTCTCTACTTCGACAGGTAGGCAGGGATGTCACCTTCTCGGCTCGTCCGAATGGTTCCCGCCTCCTTGTCGTTCACAATGCCGCCCAAGCCGAGAAGGTGGCATCACTAGTCAACAGCTCAGGTCAACCCATCTCTATGTCCCCAGATATTCAACTTAATTCATCCACTGGCACTGTCCGTTTACCATCATCAATGTCCTTCGGCCAGAGGCCTTTCGCAGAATGCTCCACAGACATAGAGCTAATCCTCTCAGAACAGCATCACCCAATCCGTTCAGTACATTGTTATACAATTCCTCCTCGCGGACGCCGACAAGAACCAGCCAATATTGTTAAAATAGTCTTTGCTTCTCGTGACTTACCCTCCACAGTTATTATTGGGGGCACTGTCCTCCAAGTACGCCAGTATATTCCGCCTCCTCGCCAGTGCACATCTTGTTGGCGCTTTGGCCACCCCGCCAAATACTGCCGCTCATCTGCAGTCTGTGCCAACTGTGCACTAGCCAACCATGCCTCTTCAGACTGTGTTACCACCATCCGGTGCTGCCCTAACTGTCGTGGTAGCCATTCTGCCACCCACCGACAATGTCCCGTCTACCTTTTTGAATCGGAAGTATCTACTATCCGTTGGAAAACTGGCCTCTTCCTTAGTGGGGCTCGTTGCAGAGCTCGCAACCTCGGTCACGTTACCTACGCACGTGTAGCCCGTCCTTCTGCCATAGTAACTTCCAGTCTCAGTACTACTACTACTTCCCCTTCTGCACCTGTCTCTGTATCTACTGCCCCCTCTTCCTCTCCTCTCTCCTCTCGTCTTCCCACCTCTCACTCTGTCTCTACACCTGTGACTTCAGTCTCTCCTTCTCTTCCTCCCAGCACTCTTGTTTCTACCTCTTCCTCCTCTCAGCTGCACCTCCCCTCTACCTCAGACCTTCCCGTACAGACCCCTCTTGTTCCTATCTCTAATTCTTTCTCTGTTTTAGATTCCTCTACTCCTACCTCCTCTCCAGCTCCTTCTTTACCTGTTCCTTCTCCTTGTCCTTCCCCCTGTTCACAACTTCGTCCCTCCTCCACTTCTGTTACTCAGACCCGCCGTTTGGCGCCCCTGGCCCAACGCAACACTCGACCCCCACCCTCTTCTAATAGTAAACGCAGTTTGTCCACCGCATCAGACTCTAAGGCCTCTCCTGCCCATCCTCCTTCTTCTCCAGCTCGTAAAGTCCGGGCAACAAATTCCCGCCCCTCCCGATCGACACACACTGCCTCGTCAAAACCTGTATCACAGCAATCTCTCCAGTCACATCCCCAGACTGCCCACACCAAACCCTCAGGCGATGACGACAGTGAAACTATTCCCAAGATTATGGATTATATTTTAACTTCCACGCCAAATTCAGTAGCCAATGCTGTATCCTCTCCTTCCATTCTCTCTGTTGAAATTCATCCTGTACCTCCTGACCTCCCTTCCACTCCTCTCCCTCCTTCCTCTCCCTCTCCTTCTCCTTCTATCCCTTCCTCCTCTTTGCCACACTCCTCTTCCACTTCTCACAGTACTCCTTCCCCTTTGTCTCTCCCCATGCCTCCAGGCTATAGAGACCATTCTGCCCATCCACCAATTTCACCTTCTATTCTTATCCCTACTATCGTAACGACTCGGTAATATATGTTATTATTCTATATTGTATTTTAATTCCTATGTCATGTTTTTTACTTCCTATGTCATATATTTTACTTCCTATGTCATATATTTTACTTCCTATGGATTATATTTTACTTCCTGTTTATTATATTTTACTTCCTGTGTGCTATATTTTATCATTAGTATTAATTTCCTTTTACCTAAACTCTGCTTTCCTGTTGGGTTTTACTTTCTTTGGTTTTTAACATGTCTATTTTACAATGGAACATACGAAGTTTTACAGCCCATCGCAATGACCTCCGCTATCTTCTTTCAGTTCACTGTCCTTCTTTAGTTTGCTTACAAGAACCCCGTTTATCTTCCCCTCCAGTACCTATACCTGACTATTGTTTCTTGTTCTCTCCTGCTTCTCTTTCTGTTACAGCTATCTTAGTCCACCATACAGTTCCTCTTGAACGTCTGTCCATTAACACCACCGTCCCATGTCATTTTATTCGTGTGTTTCTTGGACGTTGGATTACGGTGGTTTCGGTTTATTTCTCTCCCTCCCAGCCTATTGACCTCTCTGCCTTATCTCTTTTATTACCCCAACTACCCACCCCAGTTTTATTGCTGGGGGATTTTAACTGTCGCCATGTTTTATGGGGCGATGACGTTACTAATTCGCGTGACCGTCGCCTTGAGTCTTTTATTTTTAACGCAGATTTATCCTTATTGAATACAGGAGCTTCAGCACATTTTGACGCTACAACTCATACCTTCTTCTGTCTAGATCTCTCCCTGTGCTCCCCTTCCCTTTCTTTAGATTTCCACTGGGCTGTTCTTTCTGATATTGTATATAGTGATCACTTTCCTATCAAACTTACTCTAACTACATATTGTCCCGTAATTAGACCCCCTCGATGGTGTTTTCCGAAAGCTGACTGGCCGTCATTTACTTCACTAACTATTCCTTCTGTACCTCCTTCTTCCTTCTCTACTGTTTTAGACATGCTCACCTATTTTAATGTGTTAGTTCTAAGTGCAGCTTTGACTGCGATTCCTAGGTCGTCCCGTCCTTTTGCTTCTAAGTGTGTACCTTGGTGGAATTTGGATTGTACTGTGGCTCTCCGTGTTAAACGTGCACGTTGGAAGAGCTACCTACGTAAACGCAATACTCAGTATGAACAGAGTGCACTTCTAATGTTTAAAAAGGCCCGCGCTTCTCTTCGTAGGACAGTTAAACGGGCTAAACGCCATAGCTGGAGATTATACGTTTCCACCATTACTACAAATACACCCATTGCTTCCGTTTGGAAACGTATACGCAAAATAGCCGGTAAACATCTTCCCATGCCTTCCCCTGTCCTCCATTTGGATGGGGAATCAGTCGCAGATGCTCATTTAGTTGCTAATGGCTTAGGTCTTCATTTTAGTAATGTTAGTAACGGTTCTCATCTCTCACCTGAATTCCATGCTCTTAAAACTGCTACTGAATGTACGCCAGTTGTCATCCAGCTGTCATCTAGTCAGTCGTATAATGCGCCTTTCACTCTCCATGAATTGTCCTCAGCCCTTCGTCTTTGTAAGAACACTTGCGAGGGTCCTGATGGCATACACTATAATATGCTCCGTCACCTTTCCCCCCAGGCCCTGGCCCTATTATTAATTATATATAATCGTATCTGGACAGAGGGTGTCTTTCCTCCCTCTTTTCGTAATGCTGTCATTCTCCCATTTCTTAAGCCAGGAAAGCAAGGCCATGCCCCTCAAGATTATCGCCCCATTGCTCTTACTAGTTGTCTTTGCAAATTGTTCGAGCGTATGGTAAATCATCGTCTTATGTGGCTCCTAGAATCCAAACAACTTTTGTCCCCTTCACAGTTTGGCTTTCGTAAAGCTCGCGGTACCTTAACTCCCCTCCTAAATCTGGAGACATATATCCGCTCAGCTTTTGTCACTTGGCAATCTGTGATCGCAGTGTTCTTTGACCTTGAGAAGGCATATGACACAGCTTGGCGCTATCATATTTTACGCACAGTTCGATCTTGTGGGATTGATGGTAACCTTGGGGTTTTCTTAAAGAATTTTCTATCATCCCGTTTCTTTAGAGTCTGTGTTCAGCATACTTATTCAGATCCCCTCCCACAATATGAAGGTGTCCCCCAAGGCAGTGTTCTTAGCACTACTCTCTTTTTATTGGCAATTAATGGGATTGTATCCTGCCTCCCAGTTGGTGTCCGCTCTTCTTTATATGTAGATGATTTTGCAATATATGCCTCAAATTCTGACATCTCTGCCCTTGGTGCTCTCATTCAACGTGCAGTTTCTGCTGCCTCAGAATGGGCTACTTCTCATGGCTTTCGGTTCTCTCCTCTTAAGTCTCATGCTATTACTTTTACTCGCTCACATCTTATTTCCCAACCACCTCTTTTTCTCTATGGCTCTCCTCTCCTATACAAAACCTCTGCTTCCTTTCTTGGCCTTCTTTTCGATTCCCGTCTCACTTGGAAGGATCATATTGCCTCCTTGAAAATCTCAGCCTTGCAATGCCTCCGTCTCTTACAAACTTTGTCTCATGTGTCGTGGGGTGCTGATCGGGCTACTTTCCTTCGGCTCCATATTGTTCTCGTTCTCTCCAAACTTGATTATGCTTGCCAAGTTTATTCTTCCGCTTCAGACACCGTCCTCCAACAACTTGATTCTGTGCATCAACACGGTCTCCGTCTGGCACTTGGCACTTTTAAATCTTCCCCAGTTGAGAGTCTGTATGCTGAATCAGGAGTTCCATCACTTTTCCGCCGTCGTGCTCTACTTTCTCTTCGTACTTATGCTAAGTTGCACTGTTTTCCTCATACTCCTTCTATGCTTCCTCCCGCTCCTGACTTAGACATGTTTTCCAATCCTAGAACCAGGCCACCTTTTGCAATTCGAGCTCGTACTCTCCTCTCGCATTCTTCTCTTGCTATTAGTAATGTTTTTTCTTACCGCACATGTCTTTTTCCCCCCTGGCTACTTCCGCGACCTCACATTTGTTCTTCCATTTTCCCCTATTCCAAGTCCAATTCTTCTTCATTCATTCTCCGTGCTCGGTTTTCTGACCATCTCTCCCGCCATTCCTCTGCAGTCCCTATATACACTGATGGTTCAAAAACCCCGGAGGGTGTTGGCTTCGCGATCCTCTTTCCTGACACCTTTTACCATTTTAGTCTTCCTACCTATGCAAGTGTTCTAACAGCAGAGTTATATGCCCTCTGGTTTGCGTTGCGGTATATTTGTCGTGCCTCCTCTCCCTCATTTGTAATATTCTCTGATTCATATAGTGCACTATCCCTTCTTCAGTCACCTTCTGCTTCTCATCCTTTAGTCCTTCGTATCTTGGAATGGTTGTTCTGTATCTCCTCTCGTCATAAAACAGTCCAGTTCTGTTGGGTTCCAGGACATGTGGGCATCGCGGGCAATGAACGTGCTGATCAGTTGGCTCGCATGGCTGTTGCCAAAGATGCCTCTCCTTCCTTCCTCATTCCAGTCTCTGATTTTCTTCCTGCCCTAACTTCCTTCCTTCAGCACCGGTGGCAGTCTTGCTGGGACTCTATCACTAATAATAAACTACGTGTTGTTAAACCATCTATTTCTCCTTGGCTAACCCCTTGCCACCGTAATAGGAGATGGGAGACTGCTTTAGCTCGTCTTAGAATTGGTCATACTAGATTTACCCACTCATATTTGATGTCTGGTGGTCACCCTCCCCTCTGTACGCATTGCAATACCATTCTCTCTATACGTCATATTTTCCTCGATTGTCCTCTTTACACTGTACAGCGACGTATTTCCTTTCCTTTTTTGTCTTCCCTCCAGCGTCCTCCCCTCCTTTCAGATTTTCTCCGAGAATCATCATATTTTTCCTGTCATAATATCATGTCCTTCCTTATCCCTATTGGTCTTCTTTCCGACATCTAGCTCTGGTCCTGACGTCACCAACCCCATCTGTGATATGATATACTTTTTCCATTGACCCAATTTCTTTACAATGCCGTGTCTGTATTTCCGGCCCGACCAGCATACATAACTTGTAGCTGATGATCTGGCTTTGTGCTGGATTTTGGCACTAGGTACCTATTGTTCTTCTTCTTCTTCTTTCATATCCATCACTCTCCCAAAAAATTTTTTACATTCTTCCTCTGTCCTCCTGTCATTTTTTTTTCTTGTTCCTTTAAAGTTTTTAAAACTTCTCTTCCTTCATCATTCAAACCTTTTCTTATTATAATATTTTCCATCCCTGCCTCTTTACTTTGTTTCCAGGTCACTTTAGGTATATCATTTACTACACTTTCTGATGATGACTTAACTCTTATTGGTCTTGCTTCCCCTTTCTTATATGGACCTATCCTCCTTACTTCCTCAGTTTCTTTTTCCCACTTTTTTCCTTTGGGATCGATCTTGTCCAATATTTTTCTCACGATTCAAGTCTTTCTCGAGTCTCACAGATCTAACCTTTCCTTCCTCCTCCCTATTTCCAAATATTACCACACATCTGTTCCTTTCTACAGTTTCTCTCACTGTTTTCCCTTTTTTCTTCAATATTTTCACTACATTTTCTTCCATTTTTTTCTTGTTCATTTCACTTTCTTCCTGAATGATTTTCCTTAAGCTAACCACTTTTTTCTGTTCTTCTTCTACATGTGCCCACTTTGCCTTTTGCTCTTCTAACACAGTACTCACCTTCTCTTGTTTTGTTATTGCTTTCTTCTAGTTTTCTTCTTAATTTGATATTTTCTTGTTTCAAATTCTCAGTCTCCTGGTTTGCCGTCTCATTAGCCTGTATCAGACTATGTATAGTTTTCAGTATTTTCAGGCATGTTTCATGATACTAGATTCTCCACTTTCTTTTCTAGTTCACTATTTCTCATAATCAATGTTTTAACCAAATCCATCACACTTGTTTCACTGTCATATCCTGGAAATTCGGGTCCCTCGATGTTTACATTGTTGGCCATGTTTGATGTGTGTGTGTGTGTGTGTGTGTGTGTGTGTGTGTGTGTGTGTGTGTATCATTGCAATATGATTGTGGGGGAGGGTTGCCATGCCTTGTATGGCATTGTAACACGAGACAAGAGCCAGTAAACCCTCACAGTTCTCTGCATCTAGACTGACTCCTCCAATCACCAATTAGAATGCTTATTTGGAGTTTATGCATAAGTGGCTCAGTGCTTCTTTCCTAGGTTGCCCCCAAATTCACTTGCTACTGTAGTGAAAAATGGGTATTTAATCTTGGAAAACTATTTTTCACAGTTAACACAAACATACACGCAACCCAGTCCGTATTTTTTGCTCTGCTACAGCAGAAATGTAACATCATTGCACACTCTCCATAGGGTCTCATTCAGTGCCAGTGCTTGCTAGTACATATTTTAAGCTCATACATGAATAAGATGCTGAATCACACTCATAAACAAGAATAGTTTAAAGAAAGAAGACAGCTGCTGTTGGCTGACTAGCACATGCAATATCAGATAAGTCCTGTTATGTAAGAACACGATGTCAAGTTTTTCAGTGCCATGAGTACTCACATGGATTACTTCTACCCACATTCTGAAACTGTTTGGTATAGTCGAGATGTAACAGTTATTATTTGACTTGGGCACTCTTCAGGTTCATACTTAAAGAGGGTCTTGATCAGATTAAGCTTTTTATATCTTCACATTATTGGCCAGAGAAGCTGCGGCATATAGATTGGTCATTGGATAACCTTGTGATAGAAGTACGTCCTGGACTCCTGATAAAGGCATTTGGGGAGGGATTGTATGTGGTATGTAAGAACATGATGTCTAGTTTTGCAGTGCCATGAGTACTCATATGGATTACTTCTACCCACATTCTGAAACTGTTTGGTATAGTCAAGATGTAAAAGTTATTGACCTGGGCATTCTTCAGGTTAATACTTAAGAGGGGCCTTGATCAGATTAAGCTTTCTATATCTTCACATTATTGGCCAGAGAAGCTACGGCATATAGATTGGTCATTGGATAACCTTGTGGTACAAGTATATCCTGGACTCCTGATAAAAGCATTTGGGGAGGGCTTGTATGTGTAAGGCAACTGCTAAATGTGTTTGTACTTGTACATAATTCCCAGCATTTGTTCCTGTCTTTATTATACATTTCTTTTAATAATCTACTGATAATAAAGTTTTGGCACATGCACCTTAATTTAGTTTCTGGTTCCATGAGTCATATGATCCCATTGGAAAGCTCAATAATTTTTTCATTTTATGCAGTTTCAAGCCACATCTTGCTGAGTAGCGTGTGTTTTTGCAGGTACTGCTGTATGTGGTTTTTGTTGCCAGGTTCCTCCCTCCCTGTTACACATTTGCACAGCCTTCTCTTTTTTTTTTTTTTTTTTTTTTCTCACTCTCTCCCTCCAGTGCAATTAAGTTCAGTCTTTTCAGCCTGTCTTGTAACTTAAAATTCCTAAAGCCAAGCACTCATCTTGTGGTTGTTATTTTCCTATTTTCAGTTTTATTTGTTCTCCAAGTGAGGATTTCATGCTTATGCAGCATATTAACTTATTGTCATACTGAATGTCATATTTATAGCAATGAATGTTATATTTCTAACTGTATACAGTTCATAAGTGCTACTTTTATAATGATCAGTAAGTAATACAAACACATACTGTATATCCCAGTTTACTAAACTATTCATATGGTCTTCTGATTAAGATTTAAGAGATAACCAGAAAAATTGTCTTGGTGTATTTTTTAATTAGAATTGTACAATACTGTTAAATATTTTGGTGACACTGGTGACACATTCTTGCATTCAGATATTGAATAACAGGGCAAAGAACTATTAAGCATTTTGAAACTCCACCTAACTTTGAGTCTCAAGGTCAGACACTAGTCTTCTTAAACCTGAGGTCATGATGGGGACAAGCAACCTTTAATATCCTGTAGCTCTGTAGCAAAATGTGATTGGAGTTAAATAGATACAGCTTCTCTACCTTGCTGCTAAACATGTCATAATCTGTAGAGTGGCTTGCAGGCAGGTATATCACATCTTATGCTATAATTATCATCATAAAAAAAGGAGGGGGCTTGTGCTTTTAACTTCACATTCATGAGTTTAATAACATGGTCTTATAACTCGAAGACCTTCACCAACACAAACACTTAACATCCAGATAACAGTTCATAGTATTCGCTATATTAAAGGCGTTTTCAAATAACCTGCATGGTTTCAGCTGGTTAATATTAGAAAACTGTGCAATATTTTTGATGGATCCTTTGTATAAATATTAAGATGTTTGTTCCCTGCTGTCAGATGATGATGAACTGATGAGGTTATATGTCATTGGGCTAATGCACCATCTGTTGTACTTTTATAGATGTATTTACTCAGTAACTGAAACTTTGCATAGCCTTCAGTGGCTGTTTCACTGCAGCTGATGTACTTGATTATTTTATACAGGCTAGCATAAAAAAATTTTAACTTTGAAAAATCCTTGCAGTCAGAGGTTTCTGCAGCTATCTTGAGTCACTCCCTCTCAGCTAATGGTACACATAGGTACTGTATTTATGTTGAAACCTAATGAATTTGTTCAGCTGAGAGAAGTCCAAGGAGTCAAAGTGTTACTCTTACTTACACACCAGTACTAGTGTCTTCCATAACACCCTACTTGTTTGTGTGATCATCATACACCTCCTGATCCATGAATGCTGTTTTACCCAGTATCTCATTCAGACTTCATCAGTCTCTTGTATCCTTCCCTTTTCCTTAAACTTCTTTCTCCATCAGTTTCCAAAAGTCTTTTCCAGTACAGTATATCATTCATGAACATAAATAATTTGCTTTCACTTCTTAAACATTACAATGAAGCACCTAAAAATACTACACAGATTGTTCCGGAAAAATTTAGAGTAACCACGTTATTGTAAGAGTAATTTAAAGAACACTTGCTGTCAACATGGGTCCAGTCCTCAGCCATAACTGAGCTACAGTTACTGATGATCTTGTAGTCAAAAGTGACCTCCACCACAATTAACACATAAGGTCATCAATAATTGGAACTCCATAATAGTTGAAAATTTATCCATGTTGATATAGTATTTTTTTTTACTCAACAGTAGCTTTAGAAAAACCTCATGACACTTCCAAAATAATTCCCATAACATCCTGTATACTGTACTGAACTCAAGAGTACTTTAGGATGAAAAATATTGCTGTATAACTTCTTTAGTCAGTACTGAAAGGATTGTTGAAGTTCAAAAAGTCCATCCTAAGCTGAGTATATCATCTGACAGCAGCAAGGACAAAATTTACAGCATGTCATAGTGAAGTGTTAAGGCTTTCTATATAGTATATATATCCTTTGAAACAGTCAACTACCACTACCAGAATAACTTCCCAACTCATGGCAAATAAATATCACATATGTGGATAGATGAGAGGAATATCACATATTTGGACAGACTAGAGGAATATCACAAACAGTGCCTTCTCAGTCTTTCACAAAATAGTTGTCACTCACTGACATTTTTCTTCATACTTTGTCATTATCCCCTGAATCTGGATGATGTCCCTTGTAGTTGATTTATGCTGCATCCAGGCAGTTTTATATAGCTTAGGAAGGTGTGTCTAACCCCCCCTAATCTGAAATGTTTATGCCAAGCTAAATAAAATCATCAGGAGATGGCACAAATAAAATGAGTATGCCCCTGGGCTGAATGAATGAATTATTCTGCTATTCCATAGTTCCTATTAAACACTCTATACTTTTAACAATTGGTAAAGAAGTTCGTCATATATACCAGTAATCTGATACCAGATCATAGGGCCTGTTGTTGTTGTTGCGTAACCCGTACCATGCTAGCGATGTAGATCTACATCCCCTTCAAAAACCCCGGTGATGTAGATCTATGGCCTGTAGCATTGAGAAGTCATGGCAAGCAACCAAAGTAAAATGGAAGGTACTTTCGTATATTGCTAACTTCAGACATTTCTCCGCTACGCTTACAACACTGATTTAGGAGCATGGGAGGCGAGTGAGTCTTCACTTGCCATACCTCTGGCGAGTGAGTCTGAAGACTCACTCGCCAGAGGTAGAGTGGCACCAGCCTGACTTGATTCAACCTACTTTCTGACTTTGGTGATTACCTTCATTAGTGCCAGTGATCTTATATTGATGTATTAAGTTCATTTACCCCCCCACCCCCCCACCCAAAAAAAAGAAAAAAATCGGTTCACAAGCTCACAGACGTTCTGCACTTACAGTAACCTCGAAGATTTCAAAGGTAGAGTGGCACCAACCTGACTTAATTCAGCCAACTTTCTGGCTTTGGTGATAACTTTTATTAGTGCCATGGATCTTATTTATATTGACGTAATAAGCCCATTTAGCCAGAAAAAAAAAAAATCCATAATGGGTTCACAAGCTTACAGCCGCTCTGCTCTCTCAGTAACCTTGTAGATTTCAGAGGTAGTGTGGCGCCAACCTGACTAGATTCAACCAGCTTTCAGGCTTTGGTGATTATTTTTATTAGTGTGTTAAGCCCATTTAGCCAGAAAAAAAAATCGAAATTGGCCGGCATGGAGGGGTAGCATCCCCCCCCCCAGTGCGGTATGAGTTAACCCTGGTTAAGCCCATTTAGCCAGAAAAAAAAAAATCAAAATCGGCTGGGCATAGAGGGGTGGCCCCCCCCCAGTGCAGTATGGGTTAACCCTGGTCTGTCTAGAACTGTAAATATACATTACACCACAAAAACTGTGCTGGTTTGGACACTTGATAAATGATCTAACTTGGAGATAAGCATAAAAATCTGTCTTCCTGTCAGTGGTCAGTGCATACACAGAAGAAATTCATTACACAACAGTTTATCAATGTTTCTTCTTAAATTCTTCATTGAAGTACAGCAGTGGTAATTTTATTATCATTAACCTCTCTCATTTACAGTAAATTACATTACAACTTGCACTAGTAATATTTGTTTGACTTGTGTACCTAACATTAATCATACCTTATTATTCCTTTTCATCCTAATGACTGATATTAACAAATAGCCAACACGGCTTTTTCTCAAAGCTGTGGTCACAGTGGACATTTGTGAGCAATTCTTGCTTCCAGAATTACCATTTTATTCTATCTACCTGTACGAACATTCTTAAAATAGGGGAGAGTTATTTAGGAAGGGTTTGCAGACTGCTGAAACTGTCTTAACAAAAAATATTTCCAACAATAGTCAGGGTCAAATGCATGCTAAAGTTATATTTAATTACACAAACTCTAATGCTTATGTTTATCATTAACCATTAAATAATGTATTAAAATTATTATGGGTAAATTGCACAGATGATTTTCAAAGTACAGGGTAGTATACAGTGAGTATTGATATACTAACTTCTGTTTACATACAAGCATAACACTCTCCAGCACTCAAGGCTGAAGGACCATCACAGATTTTCTAACATTGGTATCCTGCTTGTCAGTAGTAGGAGAAACAGGGCTCAGCTTAGGATAGTAGTTGTGTTTGCTGGTTATATCCTATATTACATTATTTCTGGGTCCCCCAAACTAAATGCTTTCAGACCAGTACTGTATAATGTTCTCACTTCCCCTTCTGGCAAGCCACTTGGGAGTCCACAAACGCTTTTTGTTGGCATTCCATTCCTTTTTGACGAGCATTGACGTAGCCAGAATATTCAGCAGCCTCACTGGCATAGATCTTCTTTGTTTATATTCCTGTACTTATGCATGTATTAAAGGGAAGAAGAAGAAGACTATCATTCATCTCTAACTTGCTTAGTGATATTCAGTTGTTTTTTTCTTGCTTGAGACAGAACTGACTCATGTGACCACGTTTGAAAATTGTATTGCTCCTGCTATTGCTCTTCGGTTTACTGTTGCTCAAAAATGTCTCCATGTGACCACAGCCAAACCCATTTGGATTTCTCCTTCAATGCACCTGAAGTATGCCATGCAGGTTTCAGTTGTAACTTCACATCACATTTCTTTTGAGAATGTACTGTACATTACATCTGAAATATTGATTTCAGCATTCAGAATAGTTTTTAAAAACCAGTCAGTAAGAAAAATAGTCTATGATGCCATAAAGACTTCAGCAACTGGCATGTTTATAACGGCAGTCAGCAGGGGTCGTGTGGCTTTCCCCTTGATCACAAAGACTCGCACTGTATCAGATATACCCAGCTCAGATATGCATGTGACTAATGTCTCAGCCACATGTACTATCCCAGGTACTAACATTGGAATCTGTTGGGAAGTAAGAAAATGTCAATTAGTCAGTGTAATATGTGAAACTACAAAATGTGGTGGAATTTTTTTTTGGCCTGTCTGATAGAGCCAGGATTTCAAGGGCTTGAATGATGAGTGAATGGAAGCCTGGCCCATTGAACTGGGCAAACTTTGGCTGTCTGGACATTACTATTCCTCACCCTGGCCTAGGGTGGGAAAGGAAGTCTGGATGATGATGATGATGACTGCTGAATACTGACAGTGAATACAGTACAAGGGAACACAGTTCCTGTACTATACTGCACTGAACAATGGGTCACCTGCCTAAACTGCATACAATCTAATATTATATATCTGAATATATTTTCACAGTTGACCGCATAACCATTCACATATCCTTCATGTCCTCCCAAAAATCTAAATACCATGCTCTAAACCTTACCACCCCATGAACATGGAGAACTGGGTTAAATACAGTGCTTGGTTGTTCTGTGTTTGCATGCATATACTCTGCCAGACAATACCTGTATATAAGACTGGTTGACAGTGTAGACACGATCGTCACAATGAAAGACAACAGCAAGCTCAAGGGAGGGTGAGGCAGAGGATGTATTCTGGAGTTCCACTCTCAGTTTGAATGTTGGACCAAGTCCTAATACCTGATAACAAAATACAATATAACACAATGCTTTCTTCTGTCTAGTGAATCAGTAAAAGCAAGACTTTAAAAATTGGGTGTAAAGTCTTACATGCCTAGACAGATGTCAAATCAATATCACTGTTCACTTATACCTGGCTAAAGGAGCTGTTGATTTACTTTCATAAAAGGTCATAAGCATTCTTTGGTTAAGAGTAAAAAGGAAAAAAAAAATCAGAGGCTTGAACTGGCTTGTCAGGCCAATTATACATTAAGGCACTGTTCTGAACAATGATGGAATATGAAGGATGAACTGTAGGGAAAAAAAATTAGCTGGGGTATGAGACCAGTTACAAGGTACATATGTAGTTATACCAGTATGTAATGAGAGTAATGAAGGTGTACTAATTCCAACATGAACATAGTACCTTCAGTGAACTGCTAACAATGCCAGAAAGGTAGAAATCATATGAGTAAGTGCTGTCAAAATGATACCTATAAAGTATCTGTGAACTGACACTGGACAAATAAACAATTGAACCACATGAAGAATAGGGTGTGGAGTGAATGTAGCAGAAAACATAACTAAAGGCAGCATTTGTGACCAAATGCACAACATTTCCTACATTTTACTTCTTCTATCTATCTATCTGTTGCCAGACACCTTAATCCTGTAAGGGGTGGCCACAAACAAATCGCCTCCATGTCACCCTGTCCCCCGCCATTTCATTGCCCTGCTCCCAGCTCACACTCCCCTCTCTCATATACCTCTCCACTCCATCCATCCCTCTCATCCTTGGCCTCCCCCTCCCTCTTCCCCCCCTCCGCCTCACTCACATACACTTTCCTCGTCAGTCTCTCACTCTCCATCCTCCCCACTTGGCCAAACTACCTCAGTGTGTTTCTCTTAACACTTCCTATCACCTCCACTCCACAACGTTCCTTCACTTCCTCATTTGTCAGCCTGTCTCTCCATGTGACCCCACATGCTCTTCTCAAATAACTAATTTCCACTGCTCTCACTCTTGACTTCTGTCCTTCCAACAAGGTCCAAGCTTCACTTCCATACATTAGAGTTGGTATCACAATACTATCATGTAGTAGCTTTTTCACCTCCATACTCACTTCCTTGTTTCTTATCACTGCTTTTCTTCCTTGTTGTACCCTTTCAAGCACTTCATCATCTAAACCTCCATTCTTACTCATCACATTACCCAAGTACTTAAATGCACTCACATTTTCCACTTCCTCCTCATCCAACCTCACTGTACATTCACTGACTTCGCTTCTCTCAAAGACCAAAACTTTACTCTTCCCTTACATTCACCTTTAGATTCTGTTTCTTACACACTCCCCCAAACTCATCCACCAAGCCTTGCAGCTCCCCATCGTCCTCACTTAACAACGCAGTATCATCTGCAAACAACAGTACAGCGAGTTTCCAAATACTGCCTTCTCTCACTAGGGCTGCTTCAGTATACACTGCCCTACCTTGTGTCTCTTTTATTACCCCATCCATATACAGATTGAACAACCATGGAGACATGACGCATCCTTGTTTCAATCCAACCTTCAAACAGAAAAATTCACTCAGTTCACTATCCACACGCACTGCAGCCTTAACACCCCCATACGTACTCTTCACAGCCTTCAAAAACTTCCCATGTACTCCATATATTCTTAATACTTTCCACAATCCTTGTCTGTCCTTTTAAAACAGATTACTTCTTCTATCCTTTTTTAACCCTGAAACCGCGGGATTGTGTGAGGCGGGTCCTGGCACTTCCAGCCAGTGGTAATTCACGCTCTGACTTATTTTCATACAATATTGGCCCAAACTACCATGAGTGATATAAATAGCACTGAGGACTCTCCAACATTTTTTCATATATATTTATATTTTGAAGGCCCCGGCTAATTAAAAAGAAAACAAAGGCACCCAACTGACAAGCCATCGCCAACGAGCGTCACAAAAGTGACGGCCCATGGTTAAGTGGTTAAACAGATTACTTCTTGTATTAAATAAATCCTGCTTGTATTTAACTCGTATGGAAAGAATCAAAGTATAAATAGGCTCGAAGATGCAACTGAATCAAACTCACCCTGGTCGTAACCACGTTTGAAACTGGATAGAACTTGTGCCTTTATTGGGATGACTGATGAAATTTCAGAAATGCCTCAAATGTATCAACAAATACCCATGTTACAACCTGTTTGCTATAGGAGTGTTTCCCTAATGAAAAAAAGTTTAATATCACAGCCCAGTCTTAAAAGAAGTCCAGGGATACATCTAAAGTGATCCATATCTTGAGTGATACTGTATAAAAAAGATACACAATAGCCAAATGTGATATAAAAAAGAAACATAATAGCCAAAATGGACGTTTAGAATTTCTCACCTGAGCAGAGAGTTTGAGTGGCTCTGTCTGTGAGAGGGACACTGGGTTGCTACTGGTGTCTAATGCAGCAACATAGGCTCGGGCAGTGCTAAGACGTAGACGGTACAGGTCGTGCTGGAACACTCGATGCATTACTGTACAGGGAAGCATACATCAGAACTCAGTTATTATTGTCAGCATGATCATCATCCAGCCTTTTTTAAACAGATGAGGTGAGGTAGGGTCCAGACAGCAAGAAAAACCTGACAGAAGGAGAAACTAGCCAAATGTCTGTCCAAATAAATGGGCCACACTCTCATTCACTCACCATTTAAGACCCCAGAATCCTGAGTCTCCCCACAGGCATAAACATACACAATTACCACCTTTCATGTAGTGTTACTCCCACAACTATCACTTCATTGATAACAAACAGGGATGCCAAACCCATCATACACCTCTTCATACAAAATTCTTCCTACTAACTTGAGATCCACGCTCAGTACTGTACCTTGCTTTCTCCCCCATTCATTTATCATATCATCCACCATTGTCTTGGCCTACCATCCCTCCTCCCATCTTCAGACTTGCTCATGATATACTGTTTTCAACCATTATTCACATTCATTCTCCCGACATAACTGTACCACCAGAGCACACACATAATTCTAGTGCCTGCAAACTTCCTTACTCCGCATCTTTCATGAATTACATTTTTTACTATCCACTCTCCAACCCCACACACATTCCTTAACAACCCAATATCCACTTCTCTTACTTTTGACTTTTCATTTTCGTGCCAGCCTCACTACCATATGTTAACCCATTGACTGTGTCTGTATCATACATGATATATGAGTCAAAATGGCTCTGACTGCGTCTGTATCATGTATGATTTTCTGCTTTCAAAAATTCTGCCATCAGAAATGACATGAAATAAATCAGCTAGCAACTCATGACACCCTATAGAATGTTGCCATACATAGATTTTGCATTTTTACAAGGAGGAGAGCTCAGCTCAGTTGCCTACAGCATGTCACAGGTACCGATACGATATCTCTTCTAGGAGGCCGCCGCTAGGTAGTCCAAGCAATTATTGGATGAAATCTCTAGATAAGTGTAGTGATGATAGTGATACATTGTCAGATGATGACAGTTATGGTTCAGATGCTGATTTACACCTTATCTGATCGCAAGATTCACACTGCCAACACAGTGTTCCCCCCCATCCCCTGACTATGGGCATAGGCTTCACAGCCTGCTCCCAAGGCCCAGTAGTCCTCCTACATACCATACACCTCCACATGTCACCACTTCGTTGCTAACACCCATCGTCCTTATTGAATACATACTAGGGCTGTCTCATACAGGACTGGTGCATTGGTACTAGCGAGGGTATTTTTACGACATGTCGGCGGGTCTTCTGGTAGATCAAGAAAGGCTGCTTTTATTAAATTCAAAAACCTAAACTGTTCCCTGCCCCAACCGGGATTTGAACCTGGGTCCAGTAGGACTTCAAGCCACCACTCTACCAATCGAGACCATAACACATCGTTTGCCTGGCACCACTGCACAGGGAATATTTATTACTTCATGGACCTGTTTCAGAGGTATTTATTTATTTATTTTTTTTTGTTGCTATATCCACTCACCCGATGTAGTGCTGCTCTCGGGTGTCTGCCCTTTCCTCTCCTCCATCCTTCTCTCCTTCAATCCTCTTCTGTCTTTCCTTCATTCTTTCCTTGTCCTCCTGCCTACGAGTGACTATACACTTCCTCCTGTCTTTCTTTCCTGCATTCTTTCCTTGTCCTTCTGCCTGTGGGTGACTCTACACTGAGTGACAAGCCAAATGGTTTCCTGTACACCAGGAAGCCACATACAGTGCTGGGTGGTAACCATATAACCAAACTATGGCACCTGGTGGTTTAGTGGGTAATTACAGCACTTCAGTCGGATTGAGCCGGTGAAGGTTTATATCCAAGGGGTGGTTGGGGTATATTGCTCATGTAATGCCACTCAGGGATGAGTGAGGCTGGTCTCCTCTTAAATGTCCGGACCCATTTGCCTAGCCCTGGGCTCCTACGCTCCTCCGTGGGGCGACATAAGATTCGATGACGGATGGATGTGTTGTATACCATTCATTTCGTTTCGTTTCGTTTTTGAAGGCTCCAACATGCTTGTATGCGTCGGCCTTAGGGCCGTAGTCTTAAACTGTGGGAAGGCGTTCACCTTCCCCTATCAGTATCTTTTGGTAGTCTTAAATGGATAGCGTTCCCTTGGGAACGGGAGAGGATTACCTCAGCATAGTGTACTGGACCAATACACTTTGCCGAGGTGATCCTTTCCTGTTCCCAAGGGAATGCTATCCTTTTAAGACTACCAAAAGATAAAGATAGGGCAAGGTGAACACCTTCCCACAGTTTAAGACTACGGCCCTTAGTCACCTGATGGCTACTCTCCATGCTGCTCGATCTATGGCAGCCTCCCTGTTCAGTCCCTTAACCCTGAGGACATACTTAATGACCTTATCCCTTGTCTTCCTCAGTCTGCCCCTCACAGCCCCTCCCCCAATAGTAACATTTCTCACCTTCTGCACCCAATTATCATCCCCATCCTCTCCATATGCCCAAACCATCTCATCTACCTCTCCTCATCACAACACCAACACACTCTAGTCGCATCCTACCTCTCAACTATTCGACCGTAAACCCAGTCCCCCCAGGCCTTGCACGCAGGGACGCACTGCGCATCCACCTAATCGTTGTCATTTCTGTATGTTTGAGCCTGCGAATATCCTCTTCCCTTACTGCCCATGTCTCACTATCATACAGCATCACACTCCTAACACATGCTGCATACAAAGACCCCTTAGCACGTAGGGAGAGTCCTCTCAGTGTCAAGAGAGGCAACAGCTCCCTGAACTTCTTCCAATCACTTCTCACCCTAGCAACTGAGCTAGCTCCAGCCCCACCTCCAGCACATAACATGTCTCCCAAATAACTAAACTCTTCCACACATTCAAGAGACTCACCAGCAGGTTCAATCCTTTCACGCCTAACAAACTCCACCTTCTCTCCCCAACACGCCGCACACATAAAATCAGCGTTATCTCACAGTCTTCCTCTAATACCACTACATCTCTTGTGCACCCATTTATCACAAACACTGCACAAGATGGAATTACTTCCCACACCTTTGTGGCAAATTGCACCTGGCCACTCTCCCTCTTCTTTGACTATACTGCCACCTGCCCTAGATATCATCACTTTTGTTTTATCTGCATTTGAACTCGGGATTCTTTTCTCTATCTTTTGACAATATTACTTTTTTCTAATATTATTTTTCTGAATGCTTAAAAACTGCCGCACATGGGAGGTACACGTAAAAAAACACTGATGCAGTGAATGGGTTAATGGAGGCACTAAAACCTTTTCCTGCAACCACCACACTCAGACCTCTATTTCAGATCAAAGCTTTCATATCACCAACCACCTTCCTTCCCTGTGCTGCTGTACTTTTGAAGGTACATCCTTTTCACATTTACCTCACCTTTTGTCACTGCACCCAAGTCCTTGAACTCCTTCTCTGCTTTGAGCCTTTCTTCACTCACCAGAATATCACTTTTAGTTACCTTCTTTCTCAATAACAGTTACCTTACTCTTATCGACATTTACTTTCAAAGCATGATGCTCATTTTTCCTACCTTATTTTCAGAGGTCTGAATACTGTATACTGTATTTCAATATTTCTTCAGAAAATGAGATTCCTAAAATGCTTGAAGACATTGGCAAACTAAATATGAACAGCATCCCTGTATTATAAATTTAATTATTCAAGTGCCCAGTCTGTCCCCCCCCCCACACACACAAAAGTAGACCATCGCTGTAACAGATCCCGGTTTAATGGATATCAGATTTAACAAATGCCATGAAACCCACCAAACTTTTGTCGGCTATAATGAACACTGTTCATTAAATGGGGCTCAGTGGGGTACAGCACCTGTTTCCTACCCGTTTTACTCCAGCCTGGCCTGATATTGCCCTCTTCTTGTGATTGCTGAGTTGCAATAAGAGACTATAGTAATACTGTATGAGTCATGAAGAAGTACTATGACAGCGATGTTAACTAAATGCAAAAGGGCAAAATTAAGGGCCAAGTTAGTGTAAAATGGGTATTGTTTACATTTTTAGTGCTAGAATATGGCACTGTACTCATTTTACTTTCAATCGTGTGCTTGCAATCACACACCTTGTCGGCATTATTGGATCTGACTTTTCCCCAATCAGTGTTATAGTGAGGGGTCTACTGAAGTTACTTCATATTTCCAGCAAAGATACAGTAGTACTCACAGACACAATTCTCCCTCTCTCGCATTGTTTGGTCCACAAAGAGCTTTGTTTTCTTGGGTATGTTAAGCTTCGTAGCCACAGCCTGAGAGGGACCCTGATTTTCTTCAATTTCAAAACGAGCTGTTCGTTTAAGTATTTTTACAAGAAGACTCCCACCTGAAACAAAGTAAAAGTTATCAGTTGCAAGTACTAACAGTCTGAGAAAGTCCACAGCAAGATGAAGGCTTTTCCCATCTTACTCCACCTTGCTCCACTCTGGCCTGTTAGTTGCCTGCCTGTTTTATTGAATCCCAGCAAATCTGCAAATTTCATCTTTCAATCTTGTTCTCTGTCTTCCCCTTCTTCTTACTCCATCTCCTGAGTTGTTATTCAGTTGCCCTGGTTGTCTAATGGTGTCTGCTTTATTTATGTGGTGATTATATCCTCTACCTTCATGTTAAACAATGAGGTCAAAGGAAAAGCCAATAACCCAATACATTCTGGATTAAAAGTCTAAAAAATGCACTGCAGTTAATTCAGATCCTAAAAAATCACTAGTTTTATATGATTAAGATTTTAGAGACTTTACTGTACCTATACATTAAATATACTATAATATAGGTGGTCTATCTATCTATCTATTGCCAGACTCCTCAATCCCGAATGGGGTGGCCACAAACAAATCGCCTCCATGTCACTCTGTCCCCTGCCATTTCACTACCACGCTCCCAACTCACACACCCCTCTCTCATATACCTCTCCACTCCATCCCTCCATCTCATCCTCGGCCTCCCCCTCCCTCTCGCCCCCTCCACCTCACTCACATACACTCTCCTCGTCAGTCTCTCACTCTCCATCCTCTCCACATGCCCAAACCACCTTAACGTGCTTCTCCTAACGCTTCCCATCACATCCTCAACCACACCACAACGCTCCTTCACTTCCTCATTTGTTAGTCTGTCTCTCCATGTGACTCCATATGCTCCTCTCAAATAACTCATTTCCACTGCTCTCACTCTTGACTTCTGTCCTTCCAACAGGGTCCAAGCTTCACTTCCATATGTCAGAGTTGGTATCACAATACTGTCATGTAACAACTTTTTCACTTCCATGCTCACTTCCCTGTTTCTTATCACTACTTTTAACGAACCAGCAACCTTCCTTCCCTGCTGCACCCTTTCGAGCACTTCACCCTCCAGACTTCCATCCTTACTCATCACACTGCCCAAGTACTTAAATTCCCTCACATTCTCCATATCCTTCCCATCCAATCTCACTGTGCATTCCCTGGCTTCACTTCTCTCGAAGACCATCACTTTACTCTTCCCTACATTCACCTTTAGATTCCGTTTCTTACACACTCTCCCAAACTCATCTGCCAAGCCTTGCAGCTCCCCTTCATCTTCGCTCAACAACACAGTATCATCTGCAAACAACAGTACAGGGAGTTTCCAAACACTGCCCTCTCTCACTAGGGCTGGTCCAACATCCACTGCCCGACCTTGTATCTCTTTTTATAACCCCATCCATATACAGATTGAACAACCAAGGAGACATGACACATCCTTGTTTCAATCCAACCTTCAAATGGAAAGATTCACTCAGTTTGCCATCCACACACACTGCAGCCTTAGCACCCTCATACATACTCTCCACAGCCTTCAACAACTTCCCATCCACTCCATATATTCCTAATACCTTCCACAAACCTTGTCTATCCACCCTGTCATATGCTTTCTCCAGATCCATCAAGGCTGCATACAACTTCTTGCCCTTCTCTAGAAACTTTTCCACTAAGGATCTAAGAATGAATATCTGGTCTACACAACCTCTTCCCTTCCTAAAACCTCCTTGTTCTCCTCCAACTAATTCCTCAGTAATTTCCCTAACTCTGCCAATAAGTATCCTACCATATACTTTTCCTATTACACTGAGAAGGCAAATGCCCCTATGATTACCACACACTGCTTTTTCCCCTTTTCCTTTGTACAGAGGAATAATTATACCTGACTTCTAATCCTCCGGGACTCTACCCTCCTCCCAAGCCAATCTGCACACCTTCCACATCCATTCTATTACTATCTCTCCCCCATGCTTCAGCATTTCACCACACACTCCATCAATTCCTGGGGCTTTCCCCATTTTAACTTTCTTCATTGCTTCCACAACTTCCATCCTGGTGATTTCTTCCTCTCTTCTCACAACCCTCCTTCTCCCTGCCATTCCCCAGCCACTTATACTTGCATCGCTTTCATTCTCTATGTTCAACAGTTCATTAAAGTGTTCTCTCCATCTGTTTACTTTTCTCCCTTCTCCACTAGTAATCTACCATTTTTATCTTTCACACCCCCACTGACTTCGTTGGCACCCTGTCTAACTCTCTTTACCTCCTTCCAGAACATTTTCTTACATTCCCTCCACTTTACACTCAAATTCCTTCCAAATTCCTCATCCACTCTCTTCTTACTAATCTTTTCACCTCTCTCCTTCTCACTACATATAACTCTCTCGTCCGTCTCCCAGCCTCTTCATCGCCCCTGTTCCTCATCCACTCATTATATGCTTTCTTCTTTTGTGCCACAGCCTCTCTTACCTCTTCAGTCCACCATGCTGTTCCCTGAACCCCCTTTCGTCTTCTCTTCACCCCACACACCACCTCACATGCTGCACAGATTTCTGTGAATACCTTGCACACACCTTCCACGTCCCCCATCTGCTCCAATCTATATTTACCCAATCGCTCCTCCACTTCCCTTTTATATTCAGCCTTTATTCCATCCTCTTGTAACTTTTCTACCCTCCTTGTAATAAATACTTCCTCCTGTCCTTCCCTTCTTCTCTTCCTCCATCTTGTTTGGACTCTGATTCTGGCCACCACCAAGTGGTGGTCAGAAAGTCCACTCCCCCAACCTCTATATACTCTTGCATCCATTACACATCTTCTCATCCTTTCATCCACACACACATAGTCAATCATTGCCTTCCGTTCATTCATTCCACCGTCCTATCTTCTCACCACTCGCCATGTATACCCATGGATCATTTTGTGCCTGAAGAGGGTATTAGCTACCACCAACCCCCTCCCAGCACAAATGTCCACTAAAGCACTGCCATTCTCATCCATCTCTGCAGGCACACCCCACTCACCAACCACTCCATCCACCTTCTCATTCCCTACTTTTCCATTCATATCTCCAATCAGAAACACTCTCTCATTCCTTTCAAACTTTTCCAAGCAGGCTTCCACGTTTGTCCAAAACTCTTCTCTCACTCTACCTACACGATCTTGCGTTGGCGCATACACGCACACAATTGCCCACATTTGTAGTCCAACTTTCACTCTTACCCACACAATCCTTGAGCCAACTGATCCATACTCTCTTACATTCTCCTTCCACCTGTTGCTCACAACAATACATACTCCCTCTTTCACCCTCTCATTCTCACCCACTCCCGCGCATATACCCTATCCATATTCCCATTCTCTCACACTCTCACCTCGCCATTTAGTTTCAGTTATTCCACATATATCCACTTTTGCACTCTCAAGCACCGTACAATCTCTCTTTCACCTCATCATTCATACCCCTTACATTCCAAGTCGCAATCTTTATCAGGTCCATTGTCCGTTCCTTTTTCGTCAACTTTTGGTCAGTCCTGGTCCGAGGCTTCCTGTTTGTATTTTTAGTTAGTTGTTTTTAATTTGTTGTAATTTACTCATTACATAAGACAAAACTAAAATACTTTATAAACATCTGATTTTTATGGTCTGAGGTGTCACCATGAGTTACCAACATCATCACACAACCAGTACTGAAAATTATATCAGGACTGAACTTTATCAGTATCAGCACTGTACTCTTTACTACTTGTTAAGATTAAAAAGTTTCAATTTCATTGGCACAGCAATTTTAACTGTTATAAAAACTTCATTAAGCTATACTAACAAAAATGCAGCATATAGTACTCAGGAAAAAAAAAAAAAAGTGACAAATAGAAATTGGCTGGGCCACAACATCCCATAGAGTTTCTCATCTTTTCTCCATTAAAATCTAATCAAGTAGTAGTGCATTCCCTGCAAGACTATTCTCTGTCATTACAATTATTTTTAACATGAGAATGCAAGTTATTTGGGTTACAACTATGATGAAATGTTTTGTTTCAACTGTAAATGTAAAAACTTTGAAGTTTATGATATATGGAACCCAACTTATGCTGTGTCTTCATACAAGTGACTGATGATTTTTATCTAAAATGCTGATATTCTGCTGTGTTTCCAAAGTTAAAACCGCTAATAAATTATAGCTACTCTATAAGGAAACAGCTTGTACATAATTCTGAGGTGCGAGTATGTGATGCCGAACAATTCGTCGCCCAGGGTTACAACCTAAACCATAACAGTGTAAGGTTCATTATGTCTCAAGTACAAAATGATCCTAAGTTTTGGAAAAAAGGAACTTAAAACCACCAAAGTCACCTTCTATGCCATTATAACTATGGTAATCAACCTGGATCACCCTATTCAATATTGTGCTAATTAACTCAGACCAACTCACTACTATTACAATGAATGCAATGTGGCACCTGTCAACTTATTGCACAGTGATGAAGTGGGGAAGGAAGTGTCGCTCCTCCAACAATTTGCCAGCCTCCACACACTCATCAATCCACTCAACAGCCACAAGATGTCTCCCTTGAACCTCACTGGGTCGGATTCGAGTCTCAGAGCTGATGAGAAAGAGGCTAATGCAAAATGTCTTCCTGAGTATGAGCTTTAAACCTTTCAGTTCAATGACACACTTTATATTTCATGCTTGCTAATTTTATTCGTGAGAAGAGTTTTCAAAATGAAGTTCTAGTTTTCAATAACCCATCACTGTCAGGGTACCCTCCTAAATAAAATATAATTATCAGTTGGTAGTAAGAGTAAAACTAAAATTAGGTCATCAAACTGAAGGTGTTATAAGCTGGTAGTTAAATGTTAAATTAATGTGTTGGATAAGGTCCTAAATATAAACTATAAATATACAATACTGTACAGATGAATACACACAGAGTTCCATTTTTTCCTCCCTTCATACTGTCTATCTGTCTGTCTTTCTTTCACTTCAGCTAACTTCCTTCAGCTCCTCTCTGTGTCATCTCAATTAATACAGTGCTGTATTTATGTTTTGCATTACAAAATCTCTTCCACATAATCCCATCTCTTACCCATCTTTTTGCAGTATTATGTCATATTCACTGATTGTATCTGACATAGCCACCCCATTAAGATCTCCATGAAGTACTTCAGTCACACTTCAAGTGTAACACAGTAATACGTGAGTGAAAATATTACCAAGAACTCAAAAGACTTGTGCCATATATTGGTAGATCACTCTGAATTATATGAACTATCAAATTACTTCTCTGGATAAAAAAGGAAGGAGTCAAAGGTAGATACTGTCAATACAAGCATCTCATTCCTATTTCAATGATTAAATAGTACCTGTAGTAAATAATCATCGTCATCCTGACATTACTCCTACCAAATTACAGGGTGTAGTAAGGTTCAGAAAACTGGGACAGGAAGCACAAAAGAGGGAGAACTATCATCTGCATGCCTTTTAAACTGGGTCAGATCAATTTGTGAAAAATAAATACATTAAAAAAAAGGCAATGTCTCTCCCTAGAAGATACAGTAAGCCAAAAGGTGTGGAAATAAATAAACTAAAGACATACAGGGTGGCTCATATACAGCACTCCACTTCCTCTCCACTGGGGAATATCCTGTGTGCTGTGGGGACAGCCAAATCAGTGTTATCAGTACAACATTTATGTGGGATCATTTATTAATTTTCTACTCCCATTGCCACAACCATGCCCACACTAGCTTACTGAGCCATCCCCACTGCACGTAAGAAACTGTCACGTGAGTTTTAGGGGAGAACTATTTACGGACCACCCTGCATATTACCATGCAGCTCACCCAGTCACAACGTGTGTTGACTCAGCAGCTGATGAAGCCACTGAGCCACCATGGAGACGAAGAGTCAGAGAGGCCAGCTGGTGGTCCTCACACTCCTCCTGCAATCAAATTAAAGATGCTGCTGCTTTACCATACTCAAATCCAGACAGCAGTTTTATTATTATGCTCAAATTCTGAAAAAAATCAAGCCAGTGGATTAACCTTTTCCTGTTTCTTCAGGTCAATGTTACGAGACCAAAAAAAAAAAAATTAATAATAAAAAATAAAGTCAGACTTAACACAAACCATCACATCAGTATTCAATATCCACTACCTCAGCCTCCACTTGACAATAAACTAACAAAATAAATTCTTGCTGCACGGCTAGTAGCACATTCACTCTTTACACTAACCAAAGTGCCATTGGGAAGCTGGCACAGGGTACAGCACAATTAATAAGAGTGAACCATCAGTAACTAAACAAAAACAATGTTTTTTTTTTTTTTCCCCCAACTGCTAGCACTAAGCAACAAATCTGCCTCAGACTGGTGCTTCATTTGCACTACTGAAAACAAATTATCAAGCATAAGAAATTTACATAAGTTTATAACCTAAGTTTGCTGGCTAGTCCTACAACCAGTTCCAAACACTGTATCTAAAAATGTGGTACAACTATCAGCACCATATCCAGTGATATGGGACATGAACAGTCACTATAAATTAAGACCTTGGAATCCTAGTTCCAATTTACATGGAAAACCATTCCCCCCCCCATTTTTTTTTTCCCCAGATGCTCTTTACACACACACTCGGTAAATAGTCAGTCTGATTATTATCAGATCTGAGAAAAAGTCGATTATGGCAATGACCATATAAAATATATTTTATATACAGTAATCCCTCCATTATCCGACATAATAGAGCCAAAGGCATGTCCGGATATTGGTTTTGTCCGGATATTGGTCCTGAAGCTCCAGCACTGGTTTTTCATGACCAGCAATCAGAAAACTATCTTCCTACCTCCCTACTGGACATGTATAGCACTTATTTAGGTCCCTTTTCACATAAACAATGCACATATAGCATGAATTTATTGAATTTTAACCAAAAAATGATGATTTAGAGGTGAGTGAGTCATAGGAGCTCAGAACTTGCCAGCATAGTATAAGTAAGCATCTGACATGAAAATCACCTTCTCTCACATTTTATGCACTAAATTATTGGATACAAAGCATCAAATACAGTAAATGATGTAAACTGCTACCAGAAAAATGGTTAGGTTAGGTTAGGTTATGACCGGACATGAAATTCACTGCTTCCACCTTTTTCATAGCTGGTGCACTTAATAACCATGCATGAAAGAATTAAATTAAAAGCAGGAAATTATGATTAACACAATGTTAGGTTAGGTTAGGTTAGGACCGGACATGAAATTCACTGCGTCAACCTTTTTTCTAGCTGTTTTACTTAAGAACCATGCATGGAAAAATTAAATTGCAAGCAGGAAATTATGGTTAACATTTAGGGTAATTTTTTAACATATTAACAGCATGATGAAAACTCCTCTCTTCCTATTTCTCCCATCTTTCCTGTCACTTCTTGTTGCATTTCTTTCCTTTACAGGTGGCTTTACATTGAGTGACAAGCCAAATGGTTTCCTGCAAGCCAGGAAACCATTTACAATGCTGGGTGGTAACCATATAACCAAACCATACGTGCTCCCTACATGTCAGCAAGTGGGTTGGTGGCGGGTTAGTGCCCCTCCCTGTAAAACAAATACCCACCCCTTACGGGATTATGGCGTCTGGCAATAGATAGATAGATAGATGAAAACAGGTTAGGCATGAAAATCTTTATGGAAACCATAGGTTAGGTTAGGTTAGGACCGGACATGAAATTCACTGCTTCCACCTTTTTTCTAGCTGTTTTACTTAAGAACCATGCATGGCAAAATTAAATTGCAAGCAGGAAATTATGATTAACATTTAGGGTAATTTTTTAACACATGTACAGCATGATGAAAACAGGTTAGGCATGAAAATCTTTATGGTAACCACAGGTTAGGTTAGGTTAGGACCGGACATGAAATTCACTGCTTCCACCTTTTTTCTAGCTGTTTTACTTAAGAACCATGCATGGAAAAATTACACTGCAAGCAGAAAATTATGATTAACATTTAGGGTAATTTTTTAACACATGTACAGCATGATGAAAACAGGTTAGGCATGAAAATCTTTATGGTAACCATAGGTTAGGTTAGGTTAGGACCGGACATGAAATTAACTGCTTCCATCTTTTCTCTAGCTGTTTTAATTAAGAACCATGCATGGTTCGTTGAAAGCAGTGATAAGAAACAGGGAGGTGAGCATGGAAGTGAAAAAGTTGTTACATGATAGTATTGTGATACCAACTCTGACATATGGAAGTGAAGCTTGGAAGGACAGCAGTCAAGAGTGAGAGCAGTGGAAATGAGTTATTTGAGAGGAGCATGTGGAGTCACATGGAGAGACAGACTAACAAATGAGGAAGTGAAGGAGCGTTGTGGTGTGGTTGAGGACGTGATGGGAAGCGTTAGGAGAAACACGTTAAGGTGGTTTGGGCATGTGGAGAGGATGGAGAGTGAAAGATTGACGAGGAGAGTGTATGTGAGTGAGGTGGAGGCCGAGGATGAGATGGAGGGATGGAGTGGAGAGGTATATGAGAGAGGGGGATGTGAGTTGGGAGCGTGGTAGTGAAATGGCAGGGGACAGAGTGACATGGAGGCGATTTGTTTGTGGCCACCCCGTTCGGGATTGAGGCGTCTGGCAATAGATAGATAGATAGATAGCATGGAAAAATTAAATTGCAAGCAGGAAATTATGATTAACATTTTTGGTAATTTTTTAACACATGTACAGCATGATGAAAACAGGTTAAGCATGAAGTTAGGGTACTTACGAACAAGAAGCTGCCGTCCTGATGTAATAACCCACTCTATCATCTCAGACTCTGACAGGAAGACCCTGCACCTGACACACCTTTCCACATAAGAATCACCACCACTTATCACCAACACTTTCCACAACGTTTTTTTTTAATAACTGGAATAACATCACTTCACTGCACTGTACATAACAGTAAATTCCCGTATGGTCTAGTGACGATCCCTGGAGAATTTAGTCGCTGTCAGAGTCCGAGATGAGCAGACGGAGGCGGCGTAGGGGCATCTTGGTGCGACGTGGTGATACACTATCCACTACAGAGGACTCCGAGGATAGACACAAACTAACATCCAGTGGTGATTCAGCCGTGCCTGATGTGCTGGGCTTTGGCTCGGAGCTAGAAGGCCTGTCTTCGTGAGATGATGGTGTGGAGCGAGAGTGGACGACGGCAGGGTTGACTGGCCTGAAAAAACTATCGATGGTTGATTGACGAAGAGGACGACGATTTTGACGATTAATGATGCGCTGCCTGAAACCTCGCACTTGACTCACCAATTCCAATGACCCCATCTCTCTGTCGCAGTCCGGGTGTTCTAGGTAGTCAAGGACGAACTCCACATAGTGCCGGATTGTGCTCAGCCTGGGGATGGTTGGGGTAGTTGCAAGCCGTGAGGAGTCCGCATCATCGTCGCTGTCCTCGTCAGAATCTTCCTGCTGGGTACTCGGACCAGCAACAGTAGATGCAATCTCGGTATCAGACATGATCTGATACCCAGGATCGCCCTCGTCGTCACCCAACCACTCGCGCACTTCGTCGACATCCACATCGTCTCCACCGGTACAAAGCCTTGCATGAAAGTCATCCACGCCAAAACCCAGAAAATCATGCACCACGTCACTTCCATGAAGCAGGCGAGACCAACCATTTTCTAAAGTCTTGACAGAGACTTCCTTCCATGCACTTGCCCAGTTGAAGATGGCAGACTTGAGGTTGTATCGGCAAATGTTTTCGAGAATTTTTTGTCCTCGCATGTCACGTCCTTCCCTGCGATCGTCCTTGTCCTTGACCACAACCATCACCTCGTCCAAAAACTTCCGTCGGCATAGCCTCTTCGTTGCCACAATCACTCCTTGGTCCATTGGTTGGATGAGAGCAGTTGTATTAGGTGGCAAAAACAGACACCTGATGCGACCATTCTCTGCCACCAACTCCTTGTCTGACGGATGCGCAGGTGCATTGTCTAGAATCAGGAGGGCCTTTACCTGGTCTCGTCGGATTTTCAGTGTCTCC
>JAGKTI010000411.1:44291-65212 GCA_018397915.1 Birgus latro
TATTAGTTTTTGTGTACCCATATAACAATAAATTCCCTTATTATTTAGGAAAAAATTCAATAATTTTTATGATCATACTATGTAGAACATGACTACCATCAAGCTCCTCATCACTCAGTTTCTAAATCTTGTAGACCACTCACAAAGAATGCGCTGACAGCCCTGAAGAGAGCTCTGGTGTCACCTGGCTCACAGAGCTCCTCATCTAGTGCACGCATCTCAGCAACTGTTGGCACCATCCAGCTCTGAAATCCAACCAGAGTATTTTACAGTTACTATGCTGTATATCTATTCTACTACCAAGACCAAAAGTTCACTGACACTTCCCTGTCAGATGAGGTGATGGAAGGTGTTACTGTACTTGAAATACTTTTGCATGCTAGTACAGTAATACAACGCTTACAAAAATTGAGTTTTACGACATGTTTTCCCCTACGGGCTAAAGCACTGTCCCTGGGTAGAGGACTTAAGTTTGGAGCGTGTAGCACTTTATGACCAGATGCCCTTCCTGATGTCTGCAAATGACCCTTGGGTGGACTCGAACCTCCGACTCTTCGGCCAGAGTGGAGCGCTCTAACCCACTAAGCCATGGCTGCTACAATGCATACAACAAGTGAGTTTTAGAGAGGAGTATATGATGATAATTTAGGAGAGTGAAACAGGTGACCTTCAGCAAACCTTTGCTCTTGATTGTACCTCCAGCATGGATTGTGCTTATAGATATTTATTTTCTGAATTACAGTACAGAGATATCCCGATTATCCGGGCTATATGGTGCGAAGGGGTGACTGAATAATCCGAAATCACGATTAATCCGGCGGAAACAAAAAACAAGTACTACTTAGACTGATTTATTTAATGGAAAATGTACACTTAACGTAGCAGAAAGACCTTACCAAATCTTTGCATATGCATCCTGCTTGTTTCTGTATTTTTCTAGTTTCAGTTTGGTAAATTTCTTTATTTTGCTGAAAAATTTCCTCTCTGTCATTATCGTCATGTTCCTGAAGCTGTACAGTCGCGTTCCTGAGTCCTGATACGCATGTAGTTATCTTGTCTGATGTTGTGTCCACCGTTGGTAGGATGTTGAACTATTTCACTTGCTAACCGACCAAATTATGTTCAGTGTATCAAGCAGTAAGCACAAAATTTCCATATTCCAAAAGCAGTGAGCACTGCAATAGACAACAAAAACACCTGTGTATCGGGACTCATGAACGCGACTGTACCTACGATTGTTTCCAGCACAATGGAAGAAACTCAACATATTCAAGTGTGGATTTTGTTTCCCAACTTCCAAACAGGAGATTAAGTTAGGTTAAATTATTAGGTGCAGTTAAGCTAAGTTAGGCCAGGTCTGGTTAAACAATTAGATCAGAACAGTACCTTCCGCCATTACGTTAACTAACAACAAGAGTTGCACACCAGCAGAATAGCTAAAAACAACGGGGAAACAGATTTAACAAGAAATGTTTATTTGCCAACCCAGAAACAATCAGAAAAACATAACAGAATATCAGGATGAACTGATTTGGTAAGGTGCTTTTACTGCTTACAGTAAAGCATATGTTTAGCCCCCTCAATGGCCGTGAGTTCAGAAATTTGTGTGCTCCCGTGGCAGGCCTTGGAACCATTTTTTCTATGTTCCAAAATCAGTTTCATTTTCTTACAGATGTGGTAAAACTCGTCTGGTGCACTTTTCATTTTTTTTTGTCCCTAAACCCATCTTCTGATTTGCTATGAATCGTGAAAGAATAAAATTAGGGCGCATGTTACATTAGCATTAAAACATACTGACGAAAACATCTGGGATGAACTGACTGCCTGGCTGTTTGGGATGGTACAGCAGGTTTGTATAACCATATCAGTGACTTTCGTTCCCTTCCCATAATTGTTCGCAGATTTTATAGCTCCCTAACTCAAAGTCATTGACACCGGTGCAGTAATGCATTGTTCAAGGATGGCAGCTATGAAGGGGTTAATGAAATACATAATTATTTGTATCAATACTGTCTCAAACGTACACATAACAACAAACGAAGAATGAGCAGTAAATGTACACTTAGCTGCAAAGAGCAGAAATAACTGTATGCTCTTTCGGTCCGAAATGTGTTGGGAACCGCGACATTGAACAAAGAATGTGGGATGCTAACTTATGAGAAGACGTGAGACAAGTTTTTTTTTTCTTCTTCTTCTGACTAGTAAACATTTTTGCTCCATTTCGTCCCCTAAAATTGTGAAACCTATAAATTTTCATGTAAGCATACAGCCTAATGACCTTGCCAAGTCAATTTATATTCCTCTAGTTTGTTTTCTGTATTCTTCTGCCTATTTTGAGGGTGGTAAATTACCTTTCTCTTGCAGCAAGATTTCCTCTCTTATCATAATGTTCCTTAAGCCTTACCTACTATTGTTTTCGGCATAATGGAAGAAACTTACTCAAAATTAAGGGGCATGTTACATTAGCATTTAAACATATAGGCGAAGACATCTGAGAGGAATTGACCGCCTCGCTGCTTGCGACAGTAGAGTAGGGTCGTGTAAACATATCAGTGACCTTCGATCCCTTCCCATAATTGCTCGCAGTTTTTTTTATAGCTTTTAACTCATCGTCATTGACACCGGTACAGTAAAGCATCGTTCGAGGCCGACAACTATGAAGGGGCTAATGTAATACATTATTGTTTGCATCAATACTCTCTCTTTCACACACACACACTTAAGAACGAACAAAAGAATAAACATAATGTACACTTAACTGAAAGAGACAGAAATAACTGTATGCTCTGCCAGTCTGAAATGGGAAGCGGAATATCTAACGAGGAATGTGAAACTGAATGCTAACTTAAGAGAACACGTGAGATGGTAGAGTAATTTTTTTCTGATTAGCAAACATTTCTGTTCCATTTCATCCCCTAAAATTGTGAAACCCATAAATTTTCGTCTAAGCATACAGCCTCTACTTTGTTTTCTGTATTATTCTACTTTGAATTTGTTAATAATTACCTTTTCTTGCTGAAAGATTTCCTCCTTTATCATCATCACATTCTTTAGGCCGTACCAACGACTGTTTCTGGCACAGTGGAAGAAACTTATTCAGCGTAATAAGAAGTGGATTTCAACTAGAAGTGGATTTCGTTTCCCAAATCTCCAACTGGAGCCCAGGTTAGGATAGGTTAAATTATTAGGTAGTTAAGCAATGTTAGGCTAGGTTAGGTTATCAATCGCCTAACAAAATTCCACCTTGCCATCCATGTGATTGAGTTGTGAGCAGGAGGTGTGGGTGGGGGGGCAGACTCACGCTCGTTTACCGATGCCTCGCTCGCTAGCAACCGGAGCTATCGTACGAATAATTCTATGTATTACTGTACCACTGAACCATTCAGTCACGGCCCGGATATACCGAAGGCTGGATAATCCGAGCCTGGATAATCGAGCTTTCACTGTATTGTATATACTATTCCAATTCTCAGGGAAGCTAAGCCATATAAATAAACACTATTTATCTTAATTCTGGTAACCTTACCTACTCACTAACCGAGAGCAAGAACAGGAAAAATAAAGCAAAACTGATGTTCTCTATATACAGTATGGGCTTCGTATACAACTTAAAAACAAGCTTACTGTATGTACTGTAACTTAAGTGCAATAGTTTGTAGGTCTGATTTCTAGTGAGATACTGTATTTACATTATCTTTTTAATTAATGCATATTGTGTGTCCACAAGAATATGACGCAAAAACAAAGAAAGCGGACTGGCCATGGAGTACAGTGGAAAATGCTTGAAATATAACAAAAATCTCAGACTCCTCCTGCTTGTGTACATGCAATATAGTAATTTGAAAACATCACACAACATCCCATGTATTAGCTGTACAGTAAACCCTTGATATTATGAACCCTGGTATTGCGAATTTTGGATATAGCGACCAAACCAAATTGCGACTGAACTTCCCCCAGACTTTGCGAACCATCCATCAATCTATCATCCAATCCTACGCTGCCCCATGAGAAGCGTAGGAGCCTGGGCCTAGGCATGTTGGTCCTGACATTTAAGATCAAAGGTCGCTAAATGCGGAGGAAGTTCGTGAATCAGCCCACAGTGACAACAGCATCTCTTCCTGGCACACTAAATGTACTTCAACAGCATCCCTTCCTGGCACAGTAAGTGAACTGTAACAGTACTACTGTACATTAGTGAGTCCTCAATAAACAATATTACAAAAGTGAGGAATGTAGGACAAATTCCACAATACGAAAGGTATCTGTCTCAATTATACGAAAAGTGAAGCGAAAGGAAATACAAAAAATTCAATATGGGTGCACTGCAAAGCACCGCGCTCGCTTGCAGCGAGGCCGTCACAACAACAGCAAGACAACTTGCCATCAGGACTTTTTGGCGACAGGACGATTCCCGATCATTTATTTACACGGTAATCTTCCCACTATCCGATGTAATAGAGCCAAAGGCATGACTGAAAAGTGGTCTTGTCCGGATAGTGGCCCTGGAGCTCCAGCACTGGTCATTCATGACTCTAACCTAACCTAACCTAAATCAGAAAACCACCTACCTACCTCCCTACCAGACATGCATAGCACTTATTTAAGTCCCCTTTCACATAAATAATGCACACAAAGCATGAATTAATTTTTACCAAAAAATAATGATTGAAAGGTGAGTAGGGCATAGGTGCTCACAACTTGCCAGCAAGTGTAAGAAAGTATCAGACATGGAGATCACTATGAAAATCACCCTTTCTCATACCGTATGCATTAAATAATGCACACAAAGCATGAATTCATTGAATTTTAACCCAAAAATGATGATTTTGAGGTAAGTAAGGCATAGATGTTCACGAGTTGGCAGCTTAGTTTAAATAAGTGTCGGACATGGCAATCACTATGAAAATAATCATTTCTCACATCTTATGCACTAAAATATGGAATACAAAGCATCAAATAAATAAACTGTTACCAGAAAAAGAGTTAGGTATGGCAAAGGTGTTCAGTGTTCACCAACTGCACCGGACATTCTGGACCCTAACCTAACCTAACCTAAATCAGAAAACCACCTACCTACCTCCCTACCGGACATGCATAGCACTTATTTAAGACCCCATTCACATAAATAATTGGCACAAAGCATAAATTAATTGAATTTTAACCCAAAATGATGAATTTGAGGTGAGTAAGGCAGGGGTGTTCACGAGTTGGCAGGTTAGTGTAAGTATCGGACGTGGCAATCACTATGAAAATCATCATTTCTCACATCTTATGCACTAAAACATGGGATACAAAGCATCAAATAAATAAAATGTTACCAGAAAAAGAGTTAGGTATGGCAAAGGTGTGCACTGTTCACCAACAGCACCGGTCAATCTTGACCCTAACCTAACCTAAATTAGAAAACCACCTACCTACCTCCCTACTGGACATGCACAGCACTTATTTAAGACCCCACTCACATAAATAATTGACACAAAGCATGAAATAATCGAATTTTAACCCCAAAATGATGAATCTGAGGTGAGTAAGGCAGGGGTGTTCACGAGTTGGCAAGTTAGTGTAAGTAAGTATCGGATGTGGCAATCACTATGAAAATCATCATTTCTCACATCTTATGCACTAAAATATGGGATACAAAGCATCAAATAAATAAACTGTTACCAGAAAAAGAGTTAGGTATGGCAAAGGTGTTCACTGTTCACCAACAGCACCGGTCATTCTTGACCCTAACCTAACCAAACCTAAATCAGAAAACCACCTACCTACTTCCCTACCGAACATGCACAGCACTTATTTAAGACCCCATTCACATAAATAATTGGCACAAAGCATGAATTAATCGAATTTTAACCAAAAAATGATGATTTTGAGGTGAGTAAGGCAGGGGTGTTCGCCAGCTGACTACATAATGAACGTAAGGAAGAGACATGATTATTACTGAGAAAATCACCTTTTCACAGCCTATGCACTCAAATATGGGACACAAAGCATGAAGTAAATAAAATGTAACCAGAAAAATTATGATTTAGAGGTGTGTAGGGCAAAAATGTTCACCAGTTGACTAGATAGTGAATGTATGTAAGAGACATGGTAATCACTGAGAAAATCACCTCTTTCACAGCCTGTGCACTCAAATATGGGACACAACGCATGAAGTAAATAAAATGTAACCAGAGAATGAGGATTTAGAAGTGATTATGGAAAATAATTAGCAGTTGACAATGATTACTTACATGTCCATGATTGTTGTTTACCCCTTGTTTACCCCCACCTATAAGGTTTTTACAGTGGTCATAATTGCTCTTGAAGCATGTCCAGTAATCCAGTGTTTAACTACACTTAATCCTCAGCACTTTGACTTATGATTATTTAAACAAGAACGAAAATACAGCAAATGATCAGACAGCCGTCCACTGTTCATGGGAGTTGAGACAGAACTAGGAGGAGGGGGATAGCACGGGAAGAGAGCTGGTCGGCACGCGCGGGAAATTCAAACCGACGCGGTAAAAAAAATATAGTTTTTTTTTTTTCAATTTGGGGGTTTCGGCCATCAGCCTACGATGTCCGAACAGTGAGGTCACCGGATAGTGGTTGTCCGGATAGTAGAGAGATTACTTTAATTTAGCAAGTATATTAGTTTTCGAGTTATATGAGTTATAAAGGTGATGGTGGTTTATTCTTTTTATAATAAATGTAAAATATGGCGTCAAATAGTTGGTATTAACGGAAAAAAAAATATAAATGTGGAGGACAAAGTTTACGTAGCGTTAAAGGAAGAAACAGTCAATGATGATCAGGTAATGTCACCAAATAAGGTGTGGTATGTTGATGTGTCTGGTGAGTGAAACAATGCTTATACTGCCTATATTACTGTGTGAAAACCAATATACTCTTGTACTACATATAAATTCGTACCAAATAAATAATTTATCCATCCATCATCCAATCCTCTGTCACCCCACAGAGAAGCGTAGAAGCCCGGGGCTAGGCAAGTTGGTCCTGACATTTAAGATGAGTGACCAGCCTCACTCACCCGAGTGGCATTACGTGAGCAATAAACCCCAACCACCCCTTGGACATAAGCCTTCACCGGCTCGATCCGATTGGAGCACCGTAATTACCCACTAAACCACCAGGCGCCAAAATTTGGTTATATGGTTACCACCCAGCGTAGTAACTGGTTTCCTGGTGTACAGAAAACCATCTGGCTTGTCACTCAGTGTAGTCACCTAAATAAATAAATAAATATTATAAGTGGTTTGGAATAGTTACCCTCCCATAGATCACATTTTCGCTGGAGCCAGGGACCACAGAAAATACAGCCATGTGAGGGTATTCTTAGTTGTAGCTGCATTTAAAGTCAGGTGAGTGATATCTCTATGAATTTTCGGTTTTTCATAAAAAGCGGAGGTTTTAGCCAAAAAAAATCTAAAATCTGCCGGGATTGGGGGAGGTAATTGGTTAAGAATCTGCCAGGATGGGGCGGGTTAACATAAGGCTACATATGAGACATTGGCATTTATATAAATGCCCAATACTCTCAAGTGAACGATCGACATACTCTAAAATTATAAGAATAATCTTTATATTACGTCTACATTCTCAGCTACTCAATTAATTTCAACCTAATGGATCCAAAAATTACAATAAAAATTACTGAAGACAGCTAGGGGAGATGTCAGATTATAACTCAAAGTCAACTACAGTGAGGCAGAGTTATTTTTTTATCTATTTTTTTTTTCTCTATATGCAAGGAAGAAGGAACCAAAGGCCACGGGCCCGCACACTGTTCCTTCCAAGAAAAAGCAAAAACGATACAAAAGAGCCAAATTCAAGATCCGTTCATTTTGAGATGCCTGGACACACTGCGTTTGAAAGATTGGAGATCATAGGAAGTAGGAAATACAGACAGAGGAAGACAGTTCCAGAGCTGACTAGTTGCATAAATGAAGGACTGGGAGTAACGGTTGACTCGTGCATTAGAGAGCTGGATAGAAAAGGGATGAGAGTTTGTTGCTAGATGGGTACTACGTGCCCGTTGTAGAGGTGGAGGGATGCAAGCAGACAGTTCAGAGGAACAGTGACCGTTGAAGTAGCGATAGAAGAGAAATAAAGATGCAACAGTGCGGCGAAGAGACAATGGTTGAAGGGAATCAGTAAGAGGAGGAGAGTTAATGAGACGAAAAGCCTTTGACTCCACCCTATTGAGAAGAGCTGCATGTGGGGAGCCTCTCCACACATGAGAGTTGTACTCCATACACGGGCGAATAAAACACGTGTACAAAGTCAACAACTGTGCAGGGGTAAAGAAAGTTCGGAATCGGCTTAGCACACCTAATCACTTGGAAGCAGATTTCACAAGAGATGTAATATGTTCTTTCCAAGACAAATTCCGAGAAAATGAAACCCCAAGCATATTCAAGGATTGATGCAAGACTGGGCTGGACATTATTAAACATTAGTGGGTAATCCTGAGGAAGATTTTGTCGGGTTGATAAGTGTAAGAACTGAGTTTTTGATGAATTAAAAATAACAAGATTATTTTTACCCTGATCAGAGATAAGAGCCAAGTCAGACATTAGGTGTGCCATAGCCTCATCCCTTTTTTGTTAAAGTAACTGCTGAGATGGACATTGTGGAAACCGAATGGAAAGGTGAAGGGTGGAATCATCAGCATATGAGTGGATAGGGTTAGATATACAGCTTAGAAGGTCACTGATGAATAAAAGGAAGAGAGTTGGTGATAGGACAGAGCCCTGAGGAACACCACTGTTGATAGGTCTAGGAGAAGAATGATGGCCATCTACAACAGTGGCTACAGAATGACCAGAAAGGAAGCTAGAGATGAAGGCACAGATAGAAGGATAGAAACTGTAGGAGGGCAGTTTGGAAATTAAAGATTTATGCCAGACTCGACTGAAAGCCTTTGAGATGTCAAGTGCAATGGCAAAGCTTTCGCCAAAGTCCCGAAAGGAGGATGACCAGGATTCTGAAGGGTAGGTGAGAAGATCGCCAGTGGATCGTCCCTGACGGAACCCATACTGACGATCAGAATGAAGGATGTGACAGGAAATTATTGACTACAAGTGCAAATTATAAATAATATCCAAAGCCTACTTTATTCAATGAACACAGACCTTGATAGTTCCCCCATGAAATTAATTATTATACAATAGTATTAATCAATTAATATTAAGTATATTTATAGAATGAAGGGGAATCGTCTTGGGTGAGAAATGTCCTGATGGGGAACTGTCCATGTTTTGATGGGGAATTGTCTGATGGAGAATTGACTTAACGGCGAATTATCCCGGTAGTCCACGTCCCTCCTCGCAGCGTCGCTGTACGTGAGGATATTTTCGCAGCTCTACACCTTTTCATACTGTTTTGACATGCCTCCCAAGTGCCCTGCATCATCTCCAGCATTGAGGAAGCCTGCTGCAAAGAAGCAGCAGCACCGTACTCTAACTCTGGAGAGGAAATTGGAAATTATAAGACATCACGAGGAGAGGCAGGGAGTCTTAGAGACCGGGCGTGCTTTAGGCCTTGCAGCTTCCACCATTGGGACTGTGACCAAGAAAAAGGAAATGTACAAGAAAATGGTCACCTCGTTCTCTACATCTACAGGTAGTACTTACTTCTACAGGTATTACTTACTTGAAAATAGGAGGGGTAAAGTTTAGTTGGGGGGTCCGAGGGGGTCCTGGAACGCATCCCTCCATTTCTATGTACATTTCAATGAGGAAAATAGTTCCGAGATATGAAATTTTGAATTACTCAAGGTTTCTTCGGTCCCTATCCCTTTCGTTTATCGAGGACTCACTGTACTGTATTCTTATTACAGGTATGGTATTTATACGTACAACTTCATACAGTACAGAGAAAGCTCGATTATCCGGGCTACATGGTGTGAAGGGATGACCGAATAGTCCGAAATCACGATTAATCCAGCGGAAACAAAAAATAAGTACTGTTAGACTGATTTATTTACCAGTAAATGTACACTTAATGTAGCAGAAAAACCTTAGCAAATCTTTGCATGTGCATCCTGCTTGTTTCTGTATTTTTCCATTTCAGTTTGGTAAATTTCTTTATCTTGCTGAAGAATTTCTCCCTGTTATTATCGTCACATTCCTGAAGCTGTAACTACAATTGTTTCCAGCGCAATGGAAGAAACTCAACATATTCAAGTGTGGATTTCATTTCTCAACTTTCAAACTGGAGATTAAGTTAGGTTAAATTGTTAGGTGCAGTTAAGCTAGGTTACGCCAGGTTTGGTTAAACAATTAGATCAGAACAGTACCTTCCACCATTACGTTAACTAACAACAAGAGTTGTCACATGAACAGAATAGTTAAAAACAACGGAGAAACAGATTTAACAAGAAATGTTTATTTGCCAACCCAGAAATAATCAGAAAAACATAACAGAATATCAAGATGAACTGATTTGGTAAGGTGCTTTTACTGCTTACAATAAAGCGTATGTTTAGCCCCCTCAATGGCAGTGAGTTCAGATATTTGCGTGCTCCCGTGGCAGGCCTTGGAACCATTTTTTCTAAGATCTTAAATCAGTTTTTTTTTTCTTACAGATGTGATATGACTCGTCTGGTGCACTTTTTTTTTTTTTTTTTTTTGTCCCTAAACCCATCTTCTGATTAGCTATGAATCGTGAAAGAATAAAATTAGGGCGCATGTTACATTAGCATTAAAACATATTGACGAAAACATCTGGGATGAAGTGACCGCCTGGCTGCTTGGGATGGTACAACAGGTTTGTGTAACCATACCAGTGACCTTCATTCCCTTTCCATAATTGTTCGCAGATTTTATAGCTCCCTAACTCAACGTCACTGACACCGGTACGGTAATGCATTGTTCAAGGATGGCAGCTATGAAGGTGTTAATGGAAATACATAATTATTTGTATCAATACTGTCTCATACATACACATAACAATGAACAAAGAATGAACAGTAAATGTACACTCAGCTGTAAAGAGCAGAAATGACTGTATGCTCTGTCGGTCCGAAATGTGTTGGGAACCGCGACATTGAACAAAGAATGTGGGATGCTAACTTACGAGAAGACGTGAGACGAAAGTTTTTTTTTCCCCTGATTATTAAACATTTTCGCTCCATTTTGTCCCCTAAAGTTGTGAACCCTATAAATTTTTGTGTAAGCATACAACCTAATGACCTTACCAAGTCAATTTATATTCCTCTAGTTTGTTTTCTGTATTTTTCTGCCTATTTGGAGGGTGGTAAATTACCTTTCTCTCGCAGAAAGATTTCCTCTCTTAATATCATAACGTTCCTTAAGCCTTACCTACTATTGTTTTCGGCATAATGGAAGAAACTTACTCAAAATTACGGGGCATAGCATTTAAACATATCGGCGAAGACATCTGAGAGGAAGTGACCGCCTGGTTGCTTGCGACAGTAGAGCAGGGTCGTGTAAACATACCAGTGACCTTCGATCCCTTCCCATAACTGCTCGCAGTTTTTTATAGCTCTTAACTCACCGTCACTGACACTGGTACAATAAAGCATCGTTCAAGGCTGACAGCTATGAAGGGGTTAATGGAATACATTATTATTTGCAACAATACTCTCTCATTCACACATACACTTAAGAACGAACAAAAGAATGAACATAATGTACACTTAACTAAAAGAGACAGAAATAACTGTATGCTCTGCCAGTCTGAAATGGGAAGCGCGATATCTAACGAAGAATGTGAAACTGAATGCTAACTTAGGAGAACACGTGAGATGGTAGAGTAATTTTTTTCTGATTAGCAAACATTTCTGTTCCATTTCGTCCCCTAAAATTGTGAAACCCATAAATTTTCGTCTAAGCATACAGCCTTAAAGACTTTACCAGTTCAGTTCATATTCCTCTAGTTTGTTTTCTGTATTTTTCTACTTTGAATCTGTTAATAATTACCTTCTCTTGCTGAAAGATTTCCTCCATTATCATCATCACGTTCATTAGGCCGTACCTATGACTGTTTCCGGCATAATGGAAGAAACTTATTCAATGTAATAAGAAGTGGATTTCCATTAGAAGTGGATTTTGTTTCCCAATTCTCCAACTGGAGCCCAGGTTAGGATAGGTGAAATCATTAGGTAGTTAAGCAGGTTAGGCTAGGTTAGGTTATCAGTCGCCAATCCAAACTCCACCTTGCCACTCATGTGATCGAGTTGTGAGCAGGAGGTGTGGATCAGGGGACAGACTCACACTCGTTTACCTGTGCCTCGCTCGCTAGCAACTGGATGCTTCATGTTTAAACCGGAGCTATTGTACGAATAATTCTATGTATTACTGTACCACTGAACTATTCAGTCACGGCCTGGATATACCGAAGGCTGGATAATCCGAGCCTGGATAATCGAGCTTTCACTGTACTGTATTTATATGTACAACTTCATAAACCATCGAATTCTCCATGTAAAACTTCATAGAGTAAGTTTAGGTTGTGGTTGTGCAAGTAGGACCGAATGACTCCCCAGATATGAGGTAGCGACCTAGGTTCAGTAATCCCTCGGATAATAGCGACCCTTGGATATAGCGACCACCCTCCCCCCAATTAGTTTCTTGTATTGATGGTTTACTGTACAAGCTAATACGCTCATGCATTATCATACTTAATTCCCTACCCAGATAGCAGTTTTATTATGCTCAAATTCTGAAAAAATCAAGCCAGTGGATTAACCATTTTCTGTATCTTCAGGTCAATGTTACAAGACCCACCCCGTCCTAGGGTGAGAAAAGAGGTCCAGATGATGATGAAGATGAAGATGAAGATGATGATGATGATGATGATGGTTTATTTACTCTATAATTCTTTTTCTGGCTGTTGCATTAAAATTGTATTCTATTTAGGAGAGATGTCTTGGTCTGAATGTGTTAATATATGCATATTCTATGCAGCTGAACTCATATTTTTGCTTTTACTTAGATCTAATCTTATGTAACCACAGCTAAATTACCTTAACTTGGCCTTATGTTCTCCGCCTCACCTCTTTACCCATGTTATCCATGATGGTTTTAAGCATGGCCCCATCAGCTGGCTCAGTATAGCTGTCTCCATATTCATCAAAAAGCTCTCGCACAGCTTCCCATTCACCATCTTTTGCATGCAAGATGTCAAGAGGTCCCCAAGGCAAGCGGCGGGCACGAGACACACAGCGAGACACCCAAGATGGCCGCACAACGCTATGTTTCCCACTCTGTATGTAGTTCCTCACTCGCACTGACGTTTGGTCAGCGAGAATGCAGTGTGTTTTGGAACCTAGAGTGAGAATAATGCTACAATTATCTTTAATCTTAAAGTAACTGCTTCTAGTTCATAATCATATTTCATCCTATTCCTTCATATCTATGGACCTAACCATCCCATATGGTTCAGAGGGAGGATGATAAGACACAACATGAATACAGAACAGGAATATAATAAACTGGGGGATATTGTATCTGGGGATTCCTTTTTCTTGTAATTCATGTCTCAAATGCAATTAAAGCTCCTTGCTCTGGTTTTCTTTAACCTATATAAATATGGAATTTGGTTCAGAATAACTGACAATGAGAATACATGCTAAGTTATTAAAATCAAGCCATTAAACTGAAGAAATGCAGAGGCAAAAAAACAGAGCAGATGAATCTTCACCTACTGCTGCTATATAATGCTCTCAAAATCTTTCAAATTAAGTTGGACTGGTAGTTTAATTCAGAAACAAGGGAAACACAAAACCAAACCAAACCAAACCATACACTGGATATGCAAACATCACAGAGTAGGATGGCATTTCGTCTACTTATCTATCTTCTTAACCCTATTTCCCAATAATATATGGGGGAGGAGGGTCCCAGAAAGAGAAAGAGGCAAGTAAAAAAATGCTGAAAAACCATCAAACACTACAACAAGAAAAATTCTTCACTGTCTCTGAAAAAAATAAAATAATAAATAAAATAAAGGTGAGCGAAGTGAGTGCAAGAATTATCGTGGCATAAGTTTACTGAGTGTGGTAGGGAAGGTATATCGAAGAATTATTATAGAGAAAGTAAGAGAGATATCAGAAGTCCTAGTGAGTGATGAACAGGGTGGCTTTAGGAGTGGCAGAGGATGTGTGGATTAAATATTTGCAGTGAGACAGATAGCAGAGAAGGCTTGTGAGAAGGACAATAAGGTGTTTATGGCATTCATGGATCTGTAAAAAGCATATGACAACGTAGACAGAGAAGGATTGTGGAAAGTTTTGCGGATGTACAGTGTAGATGGTAAGGTGCTAGGTGCCATCAAAGAGTTTTTATGATGATAGTGATGCATGTGTAGGGGTAATGGGCATCTAAGTGAATGGTTCACGATCGGTGTGGGCGTGCGGCAAGGTTGTGTGATGTCCCCATGGTTGTTCAATATACTGTATATATATGGATGGGGTGATGAGAGCTAAAAAAACACGAGTAATGGAGAGGGGGATGGCGATGGTAATGAATGGTGATGGATGGAATATCTCAAATCTGTTGTATGCTGATGATGCAGTACTGCTTGTAAATACCAGACAAGAACTTGGTAGACTAGTGCAGAGTTTTGCTGATGTCTGTGAGTGTCGTGCCCTGAGAATAAATGTAGAAAAGAGTAAAGTGATGGTTATTGAGAGAGAAGGTGACTCCCAGTACGATGTCACAGTGAATGGAAAGAGACTGGAATTGGTGAGAGAGTTCAAATACCTGGGTACAGTGATAGAAAAGAGAGGAAAATGTGCAAAAGAAGTTGAAAGTAGAGTGACACAAGGAAGAAAAGTAGCTGGTGCAATGAAGGCCTTGATAAGAAACAGAGGCTTAAGTGTTGCAGCTGCACAAGGCTTACATAAAGGAGTGTTGGTGCCAACTTTACCATATGGATGTGAGACTATGGTGTGGCATGAAAATGAAAGGTCAAGAGTAAGAGCAGTGGAGATGGAACTGCTGAGAAATGTTTGTGGAGTACAGAGGGTGGAGAGGATACGAAATAATGTGACTCGTGAAAGACGTGGAATGAGGAAGTTGGTGGACACCAGAATTGAAGAGAGTGTACTGCAATGGTATGGTCATGTGGAGAGAATGGATAACAAAAGAGTGGTGAAAAAGGTATATCTGAGCGAATCTGAAGGAGGGAGGAGGCGAGGTAGGCCAAGGAGAAGGTGGAGAGATATGGTGGATGAGTGTGTGAGGAAGAGAGGTTTGGAAGCCAGTGAGGCTAGGGAACTGACAAGAGATCGAGCTGGCTGGATGAATGTTGTGAGAAGTGCATGATCAGGGATTTTGGCACCCCTTTTTAACGTGGCAGCGTCCGGATTGACTCTATCGGATACGTGTGTGTGAAGCTACAAAACATGGTGAATGTTTTTGGCGTATCCGATAGAGCCAAGATTCTAGGGGCTTGAACAATGAGTGAATGGAAGTGTGGCCCATTGGATTGGGCAAATTTAGGCTGTCTGGACGTTGCTACTCTTCACCCTGTCCTAGGGTGGGAAAGGAGGTCCGGATGATGATGATGATGATGATGATGATGATGATAATAATGATAACAATTATCATTATTATTATTATTATTATTATTAAAATTAAGGTGCTCCAATTGGACTGAGCCAGTGCAGATTTATATCCAAGGGGTGATTGGGGTTTATTGCTCACGTAGTGCCACTCGGGGATGAGTGAGGCTGGTCACTCTCACCTTAAATGTCAAGACCAACATGCCTAGCCCTGGGCTCTTACAATCCTCATTGGGCAACACAGGAATAGATGATGGATGGATGGATGATTATATTATTATTTTTTTAAGAGGCAGCTAAGAATTTTTCTTGTTGTAGTGGAAAGTAGCATGACACAAGGATGGAAAATGGTTGGTGCTATGGAGACCTTGATAAGAAACAGAGGCTTGAGTGTTGCAGCTGCACAAGGCTTACATGAAGGAGCGTTAGTGCCAACTATAACATAGGGGTGGGAGACTATGGTGTGGCATGAAAATGAAAAGTCAAGAGTAAGAGCAGTGGAGATGGGACTGCTGACGAATGCATGTGGAGTACAGAGAGTGGATAGGATTCGGAATAATGAGATTCATGAAAGATGCGGAGAGAGGAAGTTTGTGGACACCAGAATCAAAAAGAGTGTATCGAAATGGTATGGTCATGTCGAGAGAATGGATGACAATAGAGCAGTGTATATCTCAGTAAATTTGGAGGAGGGAGGAGGTGAGGCAGGCCAAGAAGATGGGAGAGAGATATGATAGATGATAAGTGTGTGAGGAAGAGGTATGAAAGTTTGTGAGACTAAGGAGCTGCCGAGAGATCAAAGACCAGATGAATTTTGTGCAGAGAAATGCGTGACCATGGATCTGGCACGCCTTTTAACGTGACAGCATTCGGACTGACTGTCGGATAAGTATATCTGAAGCTACAGTACATAGTGAAACCTTTAGGCCTATCAGATGGAGCCACGATTCTGTGGGCCTGAATGATGAGTGAAATGGAAGAATGGCCCAATGAACTGGGCAAACTTTGGCTGTCTGGACACTGCTACTCCTCACCCCACCCTAGGATGGGAAAGGAGGTTTGGATGATGATGATGATGATGATGATGATGATGATGATGATGATGATGATGATGATGAAAATTACCATATATATTTCATTCATTCATCATCCAACCCTACATTGCCCCATGAAGAGCATAGAAGCCCAGGGCTGGGAAGTCAGTCCTGACATTTAAGATGAGAGTGACCAGCCCCATTCATCCTTGAGTGGCATTACATTAGCAATAAACCCCAACCACCCCTTGGATATAAACCTTCACTGGTTCAATCCGACTAGAGCACCGTAATTACCTACTATAATAATACTAAAATTAATAATCAGCTTCATAAAATTGAAGTCTGTACAAGAGCCATGAACTTCGGCCATCCACACCCAAATGCAGAATCTCACAGCTGAAACTATGCAAACATATCTAGTGCATGCAGATGCATGGCTATATTCATGTGTACATGAATGTGATACTATATACATAAATATGAGGATATGTAAATGAATATGAGAGATGACAAAAGGCATTGGGTGTTTGAAGATGAATATCATGCATGAAAACATACATGTGTGTGTGTGTGTGTGTGTGTGTGTATTTACCTATTTGTATTTACCTATTTGCAGTATACAGGAATTGAGCTAAGCTCGTGTTGTCCTGTCTCCACATCTACATTCATCTAATCTAGTTTTAAATACATGAATGTTTTTCACCTGCACCACCTCTTTGTCTAAGTCATTCCAAATACTTATGCTTCTATTCGGCAAACTGAACCTTTTGAGATCCTTAAGACATCTACTTTTCCTCAACTTCAAGCCGTCAATGACCTCTTGTTCTTCCATCATCCAACACAAAAAGATCCTCTCTATCCACCCTTTCCAATTCTCTTACATTTCTAAATATCGTGATCAAGTCACCTCTTTCCCTTCTCACGCGATGTGTTGGTAACTTCAGTTTTTCCAATCTCTCCTCATAGGTGAGTTCCCTTAAACATGGTATCATCCTTGTTGCCATCTGTTGAACCCTCTATAGTTTATCAATATGCTTCTTCAAAGGAGGTGACCATACCACAGCCGCATACTCTAGTCTTGGTCTTATCATGGTCACTATCATCTCCCTCAACATTTCCTCATCTATATAATTAAAAGCCACTCTCATGTTAGTCAGTAATCTATAAGTTCCTCCAATAATTTTGTTTATATGCTTTTCTGGTGACAAGTCATCCTGAATCATCACTCATAAGTCTTTTTCATCCTTTCTTTTACTAATCATCTCATTGCCCATTTTATATGTCCAGTGTGGTCTTCTTTCACTTATTCCCATTTCTAATATATGACACTTCTTGGCATTAAATTCATTTTCCAAGTCTGGCTCCAGCTGTGGAGTTTGTCCAAGACTTCCTGCAGTTCTTTACCACTATCAATACATTTAATAAGTTTCATGATTTTAGTATCATCTGCAAACATACTCATGTAACTATTCAAACCCTCTGGCAAATCATTTACATATATCAGAAACATTATTGGGGCCAGGACAGAGCCCTGGGGTACTCCACTAGTCACATTTCTCCACTGCGAAACCTTGTCTCTTATAACTGTTCTCATCTGCCTTCCTATACAAAAATCTCCCATCCACTTTAATAGTTTCCCATGCACCCCTCCAAAGGTCCTCAACTTCCACAATAGTCTCCTATAGGGCACCCTATCAAATGCTTTCTTGAAATCCAGATAGACACAGTCTGCCCATCCCTCTCTCTCCTGTATGACATCTATTACCCTACTGTAGAAACATAATAGGTTAGTAACACATGATCTTTCTTCCCTAAATCCAAACTGTCTTGGTGTTATCACTTCATTTTCTTCTAAATCCTTTATCCATCTTTTTCTAATAATTTTCTCACAGATTTTACAAACAATAATAATAAGTGACACAGGTCTGTAATTAAGTGGATCCTCCCTATCTCCTCCCTTGAAGATTGGCACAATACTTGCTCTTTCCAATCTTTAGGTAACTGTCCATTTTCCAGCGAGGTCTTGATGATGACATAAGCTGGCCACACTAACTGGTCTGCACATTCCTTCAGGATCCATCCAGCCACACCATCTAGTCCCATTGCTTTTCTCACATCCAAATCGCTCATGAGCTGTAGAACCTCGTTCACATCAACAGTAATTTTTGCCATTCCCATCAGCCTGGGTTCCATTTCAGGCACCCTAAATTCCTCCTCCAATACATAAACTGACTGCAGCTTGTTGTTCATTAGTTCACACAGTTCTTCCTCTCTTTCGTATGTTTCCTCTCCATCCCTCAATCGTATTATACTATACTTAACTACACCTAGGGGTAGGGGGTTTTCAAGAATTCTCCCCAAGTATCCCTGCTTGTCATAAGAGGCGACTAAAAGGGTTGGTGGTGGGTTAGTGCCCCAGCCCGTAAAAACAACTAACTAAAAATGCGAACAGGAAGCCTCGCACCAGGACTGACCAAAAGTTGACGAAAAAGGAACGGACAAAGGACGAGGTAAAGACTGCGACCTGGAATGTAAGGGGTATGAATCATGAGGTGAAAGAGAGAGAGATTGTACAGGTGCTTGAGAGTGCAAAAGTGGATATATGTGGAATAATGACACTAAATGGCGAGGTGAGAGTGTGAGAGAATGGGAATATGGATGGGGTATATGTGCAGGAGTGGGTGAGAATGAGAGGGCGAAAGAGGGAGTGTGTATTGTTGTGAGCAACAGGTGAAAGGAGAATGTAAGAGAGTATGGATCAGTTGGGTCAAGGATTGTGTGGGTAAGAGTGAAAGTTGGACTGCAAATGTGGGCAACTGTGTGCGTGTATGCACCAACACAAGATCGTGTAAGTAGAGTGAGAGAAGAGTTTTGGACAAATGTGGAAGCCTGCTTGGAAAAGTTTGAAAGGAATGAGAGAGTGCTTCTGATTGGAGATATGAATGGAAAAGTAGGGAATGAGAGGGTGGATGGAGTGGTTGGTGAGTGGGGTGTGCCTGCAGAGATGGATGAGAATGGCAGTGCTTTAGTGGACATTTGTGCTGGGAGGGGGTTGGTGGTAGCGAATACCCTCTTCAGGCACAAAATGATCCATAGGTATACATGGCGAGTGGTGAGAAGAGAGGACGGTGGAATGAATGAACGGAAGGCAATGACTGACTGTGTGTGTGGATGAAAGGATGAGAAGATGTGTAATGGATGCAAGAGTATATAGAGGTTGGGGGAGTGGACTTTCTGACCATCACTTGGTGGTGGCCAGAATCAGAATCCAAACAAGATGGAGGAAGAGAAGAAGGGAAGGACAGGAGGAAGCATTTGTTACAAGGAGGGTAGAAAAGTTACGAGAGGATGGAATAAAGGCTGAATATAAAATGGAAGTGGAGGAGCGATTGGGTAAACACAGATTGGAGCAGATGGGGGACATGGAAGGTGTGTGCAAGGTATTCACAGAAGAAATCTGTGCAGGATGTGAGGTGGTGTGTGGGGTGAAGAGAAGACGAAAGGGGGTTTAGGGAACAGCATGGTGGACTGAAGAGGTGAGAGAGGCTGTGGCACAAAAGAAGAAAGCATATAATGAGTGGATGAGGAACAGGGGCAACGAAGAAGCTGAGAGACGGACGAGAGAGTTATATGTAGTGAGGAGGAGAGAGGTGAAAAGATTAGTAAGAGAGAGTAAGAAGAATGTGGATGAGGAATTTGGAAGGAATTTGAGTGCAAAGTGGAGGGAATGTAAGAAAATGTTCTGGAAGGAGGTAAAGAGAGCTAGACAGGGTGCCAACGAAGTCAGTGGGGGTGTGAAAAATAAAAATGGTAGATTACTAGTGGAGAAGGGAGAAAAAGTAAACAGATGGAGAGAACACTTTAATGAACTGTTGAACATAGAGAATGAAAGTAATGCAAGTATAAGTGGCTGGGGAATGGCAGGGAGAAGGAGGGTTGTGAGAAGAGAGGAAGAAATCACCAGGATGGAAGTGGTGGAAGCAATGAAGAAAGTTAAAATGGGGAAAGCCCCAGGAATTGATGGAGTGTGTGGTGAAATGCTGAAGCATGGGGGAGAGATAGTAATAGAATGGATGTGGAAGGTGTGCAGATTGGCTTGGGAGGAGGGTAGAGTCCCGGAGGATTGGAAGTCAGGTATAATTATTCCTCTGTACAAAGGAAAAGGGGAAAAAGCAGTGTGTGGTAATCATAGGGGCATTTGCCTTCTCAGTGTAATAGGAAAAATATATGGTAGGATACTTATTGACAGAGTTAGGGAAATTACTGAGGAATTAGTTGGAGAAGAACAAGGAGGTTTTAGGAAGGGAAGAGGTTGTGTAGACCAGATATTCATTCTTAGATCC
>JAGKTI010000411.1:79785-98826 GCA_018397915.1 Birgus latro
AGGAGGGAAGGGGGGGGGGAGGGAGAGGGGGGGGGAGGGGGGGAGAGGGGGGGAGAGAGAGAGGGGGGGGGGGGGAGGGGGGGGGGGGGGAATGAAGACACACAATGATATCACCTAAGGAGTTACTTTGACCATTTCTGTACTTCTGCCAGGCAACCAAATGCACCTGTTCTGACTATGAGCAGAAATAATCAAATAAATACAGCAGTCCATCAATGTGTAACTGGTACACTATGTAACACTGAACATATAATAAACAGACACAAAATCAAGACACAGCTAAGCAATGGAAATGTGCACAATACAAAGTACTATACAGGACTACTGTATATGAAAATGAAACTGAATGCTCTAAGTTCTGAAGAGTACAATGGCACAAAAAATGTATACCAAGCAATGAGCCAGGTACCTGCATTAAAGTATGTAGCTGGGTGGTGGTAAGTGTGTCGTACCATGGTTTGTCATAGCGAACCTTCTCCACTCTTGGGAATCTAAGCGTGGATCCAGTTTGATACAGTTCACTTCGTACAACCTCTGCTGCACGCACCTGTCAAATATACTCAACAATTAGATGTATTCTCAGATTTTACTGTGTATAAAGGAGGACACCCTTTAGATTGGGGACCAACCTCAAGCATCCCACAAAATCAAATGAGGTGGTTTGGATTCAGAAACAGGAAGAAGAATAAATATGAAAAAATTATGTACAGGGTATTAAGAGCCCTGAGATATACATTTTACATCTATTCACTAATCATCCATGCATTCAGAATTCTCACTTCCACCTCCCGTGCGAAAAGTAACAACACAGTTTCATTCTCATTCATAATGTATTTCATAAAAACGTGTGGAATGGACCCACTACACGGAATGGAGAAAAAAAAACAAGAGGGAGGACACTCAAAACTGAATCTTAGCTATAATAGTTAAAGGCCCCATTAAAAATATTACAGGGGAACAATTCATCATAAACTCTTTATAACTCCTTGGCATGAGTTTCATCATGCCACCCACTTGATTTCATTACTTATTTTTCTCTTCTATACTTCTGTCATCACAGGGAATATATGCACTTATCAGGGAAATTTTCATCATCACCAACTTAAACTTTACATACATTCATCTCAGCTAATACATTCATTATCACTAATTCTATATTTTTCAGTCTTCAGACAAAAACCTCTGCTTACTTATTTCATAAAATACAGTACACCATGCTGGGAAAAAAATACACCAACATCTGGCAAAGATCACCTGAATGAAAAAAAAATTTGACTCAGAAGCCCTGGGCTCCTATGCTCCTCATGGGGCAATGTAGGACTGGATGATGGATGGATGGATGGTAATGTTTTGACTGAAGAGGTTACCAGGTTACTAATTATATTATGGATACAGACATCTAGTTTAAATCATGTATTTATTTATCACCAATATATGGTAACTTAACCTTACCTTAAATGCCTAACTAAATGCTGAGTAAAGTAGTCCCAATCATTTCAACAATCTAGTCTACAGATGATACCCTTTCCCCAGATATCGCAAGTTTCATCTTAGCATACAATAAAAACCATCAACACAAAGATAAAACAAGAGTTTGCATCCAGTTGCTGTGTTTAAAGCACAAGTATAAGAAAAATATAGGTTCTATGCAAATCTTAACTCTAAAGGCTTGGTCTTGAACCAAAACACAACTAAAAAGTGGAGCAAAAAAATGATAATTGCCAGAGAGAGCAATAGCCAACTGCACTTAAATTTTACTAACTCTGTCTCGGCTGCAAGCCTGACTGGTCAGAGCAGAATTTGAGGTTCACCATCCTCATTATCATCATCATCACCATCATCAACATTACCATCATCACCAATCACCATAACCAACCACAGTAAGACCTCACTATAACGGACTAATTGGGGCTCAGGCCAGTCCGAAATATGTGATTTTCCGATAAAAGCGACATCCGGACTTACCCCTGCTAATCCGGACTTTTTCCGATATATCAGACATTAGTCCAGATTGCATCAGTGGTTTTCACCACCATTGCAGTATTGTCCACCCATCCATCCATATACCTAGGCTGCTTCCCCAAAGAAAAGGGAGGTAGCCGAGACAGGTCAACACACTACCAATTTACTCATCCACTCATACACATTCATTCGCATCTTAGCCCCAAAGGGGAGAAGGGACAGATCCTCACCGCACCACACCACACGAGGGTCAACTACGCAGTGCAGTCAGTGACATCCGCAGCAGGGCCCGACAGCAAAGCTGGTTTACCCCTGCCACATCATAATGGATCCAGCCCCTTACCTGCACCTGACCTGATCAGCTGATCAGACAAAATGCAGGAGAATATCCCCTCAGGGCTGCGTCATCATTTATTCATTCACAATTTCTCTCCATTCATTTCTATCACGCACAGCCACTCTTCCTTGCTCAACAGACAACCCTCTCGCATCCAACGCTCTCTTCACACTGTCCATCCATCCTATTCGTGGTCTTTCTCTCAGCCTTACACCTCTCACATCAGATCTAGTTATCTTTTTCACCAATCGCTCATTATCCATTCTCTCCATATGCCCAAACCATCGCAACACCCTCTGTTCAACTCGATCAGCCATCTCCCGAACAATTCCAGTTCTCCTTCGCACTTCATCATTTCTCACTCGATCCATACGCGTCACTCCACACATACTCCTCAGACACCTCATCTCCATTACATTCAAACTTTTCCTCTCTGCTACACCCATATTCCATGTTTCAGCCCCATATAATGCAGTCGGTACCACAACACCCTCATACAGCCTTCTCTTTACATCCATTCTAAGTGAACGACATCCAAACACTTTTTTCATTCCTCCTAGCACCTTTCCAACTTCATTCATTCTAAACTTCACTTCTGCATCTATTCTTCCATCCGCAGCAACATGTGACCCTAAATACTTAAAACACTCAACCTCCTCAAGCAACTTGTACTGTATTATACAACAAGTATTGTACTGTGTTAGACCTTCACTACATTAATCAAATGGTATAATAATACTGTACTGTGCATTGAAAAACATGTCTTTTACTTGTCTCATTGTGGTGAACATAGCTGAAGTTGTCAGGCAGTCCGGACTGCTTTCTGGCTATATCGGACTTTTTCCGATATATAGGAGTTTAGTCCGGTAGCTCCTCGAGTCCGATAAAAGCGAATTCCGGTCTACTGAAGTCTGTTACATCGAGGTTTTACTGCACTTCCAATTACTGTCATTTTGTTATGATGAGCTCTTTTCCTACATTACAAGAGGGTGAGGAACAATCACAACAAGAACTTTAATTTCATACAACTTTAATACAAAAAACAACATACCTGGACAATGTATGATTTGGTGGGATCAATCCAGACATCTGGCTTCTCCCTCGATACTTGCACTCCCCGAGGCTGCCGGGAGCTGATATGAGGACTAAGTTTATCAACGAGTTCAGCAAGTTCATCTACAGTGTACCCTGACCCCACCCGGCAGAATGACTGAATGGCTGTGGGGCGTCCTCCTGGAGAATGAGACAAGGAAAAGGTTAAACTCTGTCCACTTCAACCCAGTCAGCCCAAAATGTCCTTTTCATATTATTCAGCTTTGGACAAAATTTTCAAACTGGAGACATTAAATGTATTCTAAATACATGTCTTCAATATGTCAGGCATTTAAAAATTTAATAAAATTATCTGGTAGCAATAAGAATACCACACATGAAAAAGGACATCGTCAAGATTCAAGGGGTTTACTTGGCTAAAACTTTTATCTCCTCCTTCAATGCTCAGTTGTGACAAGGAACTGTCACTTGAATATGGCATTAGTCATGAAAAGGTTCCATGGAAATATGTGGGGCCATAGTTTTGTCTTTTTCTACCACTGAGCTATGGGAAACAAACTCCAAAATGACAACAACCTCCACTAAATTAAGGTTGGGGTGGTAGGTGGTGGCAACCATCATACACCCACTTGATGTAATGCTACCCACTTCTTCCATCACCTTCATCACTCTTTTTGTATCTGCCCTCTGCACTTCCTTTTTCTCCCATCTTTCCTGTCACTTTTTATTACTTTTATCCTTTTCAGGTGGCTTTATATTGAGCGACAAGCCTAATGGTTTCCTGTAAGCCAGGAAACCATTTACAATGCTGGGTGGTACCCATATAACAACCCACACGTGTTCCCTACGTGGGTTGCAGAGAGTTAGTGCTCCTCCCAGTAAAACCACTAACTCAAAGACAAATGGCCAATCCTTATGGGATTAGGACGCCAGGCTACAGACAGATTGATAGAGAAATTACAGGAGTTTGAGGTACACCAGGAAATCATTTACTATGCGGGTGGCAACCATATACCCAAATTATGGCACCTGGTGGTATAGTAGGCAATTAAGGTACTCCAATCAGACTGAATCAGTGAAGGTTTATATCCGAGGGGTGGTCAGGGTTTATTGCTCACGTAATGCCACTCAGGGATGAGTGAGGCTGGTCACTCTCATCTTAAATATCAGGACCAACCTGTTTAGCCCCGGGCTCCTACGCTCCTCATGGGGTAACGTAGGATTGGATGATAGATGGATGGATGGTAAGTATTGTACTCTGATCCCTTGGTTATCATGCATAATTGGTACTGAACATGGTGCATGAGAATGGAATTTCATGATAATGAAAGCACAGCATCTATGGGCAATAGGTGCGGTTATCCTAACAGGTACCAGGCAACCCACGTGCAAGCCCGAGTTTTCCCTTTACAACAATTTATACCAACTAAATATAATCATGCTGTCATGGTAAGCATCAGAAATGCATATATGCAAGGTTAGGCTAATAGGAAGTGATGAAAAGGGCACAATACAGAAGAAATAGGTACCACATAGACATATGAGATAAGCTTGAGGTATGGGGTTCTGATGCTAGGGGGCAAGAGACAATGGTCTCCACCACCTGGGATTAACTCCTTGAGTAAGGCCTCATCTCTGAATCCCTCAATGCCATCAGATACCACACATACTGTACCATTACTGTTGGCAGAAACCAGCTCAGCTGCACAATAACAATAAGTTTGAGCCAAAAAATCTGTGATAACTGAAGGAGCACAGATTTTCATTTTGCAGTGTTAATGAAAACTAATATAATGAAGTGTGCAATTACCAAGGGATCACTGTACTTGGTTAACCCACACACACCAACACCACCACCAGACATAGCCATTCCTGCAACACATGACAAGTGGCAAGGAGGCACAATCAAGTACCACTTTGTAACATAATTTTCACTTGTCAGTTCACCATAAATTCCAGAAATAGTCTATCAAAGTTCCACTATTACTAAGAAAGTTTATTTACCACTTTCTTGATAATTACAGTAAGACATGTGTAAGAAAGCTGTAATATATAAAAGCACATCTCTTTCTTCTATGTAACAAGGATTGTACATGGACCATGTTTTACTATCAAACCCACTCACCAGGTACATCACTTGGCACAGCTACCCCAAGGAGGAAATGTGAGAGAATGCCTTGACGCCGACCCTTGCCATAGTATCCTCCAATGATTAGCAAGTCCAGCTCTGGTACCAGGGAGTCCACATACTGTAAGGTTATTTTTTTTACAATCTCCACTAACATTTTTGTCAGCATACCTATGCCAGCATTGTGTTCTGCCTTTCATAGCTTTCAATTCCTCTCCAACATCACAGAGTAGCTTCCCTTCTCTTTACTTTTGTTATGTGCTTCATATTGCTATCACAAAAATTTCCATACAACACCTTCCACTGCCACAGCCAGCGGGAAAGTGTCAGCAAACTTTTGAACTGATGATACAATGTTGGCCTGTTATCCATGTTTATGTAATGCAGACTCTAAGGCATAAAAAAGAGTAACCAGCCCAGCTCATCCCCTTTTTCTTATCATCATCATCTCTACAGCTTCCCTTCTTCCTGGAAACCCCTTGACAAGAGATGCCTGTGGCAGAACTGTTGCCTCTGGTCCCACATGTATCTCTGTTCATGACTGTAATGTGTCAATGAGAACTCAACTCCTGGGTACATGATCATATTGCAATCACACTATAACATGAATATAAATTATATCAGATATGTTTGAGGCAACAGGAAAAATACCCTCCCAGAATTTTTATAACTAAACAATAACAATGTTCCCCTGTCAGACTTGAGTGCTTTCTCCTTTATGGGTCAGTCCTCTGATGACTACATGGAGGTCAAGGGTGGGCCTCAATGCAGTTTGATTTAAAGCATTATCCTCACTGTCCTCACACAGTTTATGTATGGTGGTTAAAGTGATTTTTGGTGCTCCAGCTGGATGTGGTCCATTAGGGTCAAATTCCAAGGAGAGGTTAGGGTTTATTGCTTACATCATACTGCTAAGAGGAGAGAAACTGGTCGCTCTTGCCTGAAATGTCAGGAGTGAGCTGCCTAGGCCCTGGCTCGTACACTGTCAATGGGGCAAAAATGGACTGGATGTTGGATTCATCAACGACAACTCCAATCAAACCCACTACTGTATTATAATACAGTCGGCCCACACTATTCGTGGTTTCACCATGGCCAGCTTCAGTTATTTGTGGATTAAAAACAAATCAGAACACACTAGGTTAAGGTGTATGTTTTGATAATTTAACAACCTATAGGCATGTTATTAAACAGTTTGAAAAAACACTGTACGTATGTGGATTCTAACTCTGGTGACTTTTCAGGACACTACTATGGGTATTTAGGAAATCACACTTAAATTATGGCTTTAAGAGATCGTTTAGAGGGGATTTACTTATTCACTGAAAATCATGATTCACAGAGGTTTGTGTTGGCTAATCACTGCAGTGAGGGATACCTAAAAGGCACTGTAGACCAACAATGTATTTCTACATCTTCATCATCAGTGTAATAAAAATTTTTCCATAAACATTCAGGAAGTGCTGACCATATCTCTCTGACATCACTGGAAGCTTAAATCACAGATGTGAAGCTCTCTGATACACTATCTCTTACCATGCCTGGGGTGCTTACTTAGCACTACTGTACTTGGAAACTGTAAATAAATGAGACAGTATGATAACCCTTTCAGTTACATAATGTCTTTTCTACCCATCTCTAGAATATTTTATCTAAATAAGCTTTCTTTTTCTTTTTTTTACTGGTAAGCTACAGCTTTTATCAACCCCTTCAATAAAAGTAGCCTTTTATAAGCTACATAAAACTGTTTGGATGTAGCAACAATAAACAGTGTCATCTAATTCATGGAGCTGACTAATCATCAGCTCCAATCCATGTCACTAGGTGAAACTGATCACCACACTTTTACAAAAGAAAAAAATGCACATCAGTACACACTCCTCACACACATAACAATCAGCAGACGATCACTGACACTGGCACAATAATGCTTTTGGTTATAAATGAGGATGTGTGGTTGAGTGTTCATACCAGTTTTCATATAGTAATTCTGGGAATGAAGGTTCAAATCCCTGCACTTCAAGAGGAAATAAATCTCAGATTCAATTGGTGATTAGTTCCACTAGTCTTCCATATCCCAACACACATCAAAATTACCCTTGTTGTTGTCAATATATCAAATTGAATGAAGTTCTCTAAATTTAAGAAAAGTAGTGGGCAAACAGTACTCTACTGGTGACAAGATGTGATATGCAGTAACCCTATGTTGCTAGTACTATGATCATATTAAAAATATATATATATAAATATATATATATATCATCATCAATTCAGCCTCAATTAAGAACCAAAGGACGAGAACCTACAAAAACTCTCCCTTCCAAAGAAGCTGAACAGAAGAAGGTCAGAACCAAATTCTGTTAATTCTAAGAAGTCAGGACACTGCACTCAGGTACTGGAGACTGGTAAGCAGAAAGAATCATGGACTGAGGAAGATAATTTAATCATACACTAAGAGGACCTGCTTAATCTTGTATTAGAGAGTTGAGCAAATGAAGAGAGAATTAGTTAGCCAGATACTCTATGTCCAATGCAACTAAGAGGGGATGCAAGCATAGAGTTCAGAAGTGACCAAAATAGTGGCACAAGAAGGAACTGATGTGACACTGGACCACCATCTCCCCTACCCAGGCAACCTCCACATGAAAACAGAAAAAATAGGCCTCTCATACTAGTTCAAGTTAACCGCTTTTGTACTCTACTGCAACATTAGCATCGAGTACCTACCTCCGGTTTGACCTTAATCCATCCTCCCTTACGTGTTGCCGGGCGGTACACTGACTGTGGGTCCTTCAGCACTAGGCCCTCCTCACGCTGGTCTATGGTCGTGTTAAGTGCTACCACCACATCTTCCCTGCCATGTTGAGATGAGCTAATTTAGGTTGAGGTGGGCTCTACAAGACTAAGTTAATTTTTTCAATCTTACGATGAACTTTAAAAAATATTCAAGGAACTCGTTTTCATTTTTCAGCTGAGCTAATTTTGGCTGAGGTGGGCTCTACAAGACTAAGTTAATTCTTTCAATCTTACGATGAGTTTTAAAAAATGTTCAAGGAACTCGTTTTCATTTTTGAAGGCTCCAACATGCTTGCATGTGTCTGCCTTGGTCACCTAATGGCAGCTCTACATGCTGCTCGATCTCTGGTTGCTTCTCTATTTAGTCCCTTAACCCTGAGGTCACACTCAATGACCTAAACCCAGGTCTTTTTTGGTCTACCTCTTACCACCCTACCCCCAACATTAACACTTCTCACTTTCTGCACCTAATTATCATCCCCATCCCCTCCACATGCCCAAACCACTTCACTCTACCTCTCCTCATCACAACACTAATACACTCCAATCCCATCCAACATCTCAACTCTTCCATCGTAAACCTAGCCCCCCCAGGCCCTGCACTCAAGGAAGCACAGCACATCTGCCCAATTATTGCCATTTCTGTATGTCTAAGCCTGCAAATATCCTCTTCCTGTACCTCAAAATTATTTAATCTGTTACAGGTCTCTTGTACTGAAGGGATAATGTAGGCTTTGTACATGGATGATACCTCTTCGATCTAGAGAACATCTTGAGTAATTTTAAAGACAAAAATTGTAAGAGACTATGTACTTTCATCTCTCAACTGATGTTTACACAGTGTTGTTGCTTTGCCCACTCTCCTATTAAATAACAGAAGGTAGGAGAAGAGAAATAGGTTAAAATAATGTTTTTCAGTGCTTCTGAGGACAAAACCAGTGAAAAAATATCTTGATCAACCAAACTGACAAGTTAGCTTTTGCCTTCTCACACATTTGAAATTCAATCCCTTGCTGAAAGATCAACAATTATTTCTTGACAGATCCTAAGCAAATCACCTTACTACAATCTGACTTTTTTTTTTTTTTAAGCTCACTAAACACAACAGTTCTTAAGAATCACTTACTTATACCATGTCTAAACTATTATTCTAGCAATAGGTTTGCTGTTATCATCATCATCATCAGTAGCTTAAAACAGTACTGTGTGTGATATTCAGAATATGTCTAAACTGAAAATAACAGAAGTTTAAAATTTAAAGAGAATTTTACACAATAAAAGAAAAACAAGGTATACCTTTTACTTGGGATACATACAGACAGTCTTTATTACAAGTCCAAGATTTAATCTAAAATATTAACTTCACCAAAGGACTCGTACTGTATAATAGGAGAAACAGCCAAAGCAGCTAAAAAGGAGTCAATGAAATTTTAATATGTAATTTTTAATTGACCAGGGCTTAGTACCACACAACAACAACAAAAAATGAGATTTACAATGATGACTTACTGTACTAAAATACTGTTAATCATCTCTCTCTCTCTCTCTCTCTCTCTCTAAGTAAATAAATAAATAAATGTACTGACTTTGTAGTAACAGAAGAGCGCTGAGAGATATGGACCCGGCCTTTGCATGGGATAATTATCGACTCAAGCTTCTCTAGTCGTTTGCTCAGTGGTAGGTTTGTCAGCACCTGCCATGGAAGAGGTTTCATTGTATTCATCATCATTCACCATCCTACCTATGTTTCCTGCTGCAAGTGGTATGAGATGTTTATTCACTTTTCCAAATTAGTATTCAATCTTAATCTTGGCTTTCTTTTCCTTCACTATTAACTTCTCTACCATACAGTCTGAGAAAGACAGCTCCTATAATTTGTTTACACTCACCTCACCATTCAAGTAAATAATATCAAAGGCACAGAAGCACACATGCCAATCCCCATCCTCTTTCAGGTTCTTGACATCCATATGCTCTCCTGAAAAAAAAAAAAAACTATGTTTATAGCAATCATTTGGTAAATACACTTTAAGGTTAAAATATTTTAATGTAACAAAGAAACTGCTGTCCATCCATCTTAAACTGGTGGAGATTTTTGTCACTTTGCTGAATATTTCCCAGAACTTGAGGGTAGAATATGATAATAATACAGTATAGTTCTACATCTCTTTCATAACATTTTTCATGACAAGTATTTTTGAGTTAACCTCTTGTTACAGTTTACTACTCAGTATGGAGAGATGGTAATTTAGGCTACAGCACCTATTGAATAGGTCAGTCCTCCTGAGGTGGATGAAGAGCTGATGACAGGGAGAGCTGGAGTTCTCATTTCAATAACCATCATAACACCTTCCTTGGCTAACCTTTTTCAGAGTTTCAATAATATGGAGAGTAGTCCAGCACATAAACTATTTTCCACTGATAACCTACACCAATCATCTAGGAACCAAACCTTCACTCTTCCCAATGCTTTGCTGTGGCAAGGTAATGCTTGTTGCAAAAGAAAATCAGTTCACTGCACAGGACAGACCTGCAGAGCCAGTTGCTTACTTGTGACTGATGGATCTGCTCAGTCAGATGGACTGAGGTTACTCAACAACAGCCTACACCAAGTTAAAAGCAAATTAACACCAGGCTACTCTCTTTTCATATCAAAATGGCAGTCCAACAATTTGCCTCCGAGTTCCATGGGGACAACTGGATGGGACCATAAATATCCCCAGCTTCAGCTCTTCTCCTAGTGACAATCAAATTACATGTCTTGGGCCAGTACCTGAAACCCTCTACTGTATCAGCTTCTACTACAAATGTGGCCTTTCTTCCAAATTCCCCTGTTGAACACCTCCTCTTCTCCTCTAAATATTCACCATCATTTCTCACAGAAACTCAGCTGACAGCTCTGACAGCAGCTCCTTTTTCTGTATCCTCCTACATTTTCTATACTTATTTTAATTCCCAAAGTGGCTGTTGCATTTACAAACACAACTTAATTTGCTCTTGTGTTCTTGGTTATACAATATCCCTCAACTCTCTCCTTATTCTCTCAAAGGAGGATGGTGAACTACAGAAGGGCAACTTCAGACTGCAGTCCAAGAGGTTCACATTCAGATAAGCCTGGGGCCATAACAGCTTCAACAACTACCACTGATATTGCAGTTTTAAAATGTTAAACTCCAGTTGAAGTCTTCGATTAAAAGGAAGCTGAGCAAGCTGGAGGACCTTGGCAACAATTAATACTAGTATCCACCACGGGAGCTTTATTGTGATTACTTACACAAATTAACCAATATAGTAAAAGTCCAATTATTCGGCAGCTGATTATTCAGTAGATCCGATATTTCGGCAGTTTTGAGAAATACAGTAGTCCCATTTACGAAAGTCTCCGATTGTTCGGCAGATGTTCAGAATTATCTCAGCAGTCCAGGAAGTGTTATGTGACTTGTAGGCCTACTGTTTCACTACAATTTTATATTTTCACTAGTTTCTATATTTTTCAGGTTCAGGTATAGTACTGTATTGATTACAATATTGCACAGTATCATACAGTACAGTATCCACCTCCCCAAATTAGCGAGGGTTACATTCCAAGCCCCCTCGCTACTTCTTGAAATTCGCTAATTCTTGATGCCTTCCTGAAAATGACATTTACCAGTAACTGCATAGCCCACAGCCCCTGAACCACTGATACTGTAATGCATTACCCAAAAATAAACGTTGCTTGTTAAATCTGTTTCCCAGTTGTTTTTAGCTGTACAGCTATGATAGCTCCTGTTTGATTCCTCAGCATAATGGTGGAAGGTACAGTTCTAAGTGTTTATCTAAACCTAACCTAACCAAGTTTAACTATACCTAATAATTTAACCAAACCGAACCTAACCAGAAATTGGAAAAATACATACAATAAAATGGAGGAGTATGAACTGGTAAGGTCTTTCTGATGAAAGTTAAACATACATTTAGTGCTCATTCTTTTGTTTGTTTTTGTGTTTACATGTGAAAGAGAAGGTACTGATGCAAACAGTAATGTATTCCATTAAACCCTTAATAACCCCCGTTGATGAACAACCTTTTACAGTACCAGTGTCAGTGACGTCAAGTTAGTGTGAGCTATAAAAAACTGTGAACAATTGGGAAAGGAACAAAGGTCACTGGTATGTTTACATGACTCCACGCTACCATTCCAAGCAGTCAGGCGGTCGCTTGATCTCAGATGTTTTCATCCATATGGCACATGCACCGTAACCTTATCAATTCGTCTGTGAATCATAGCGAATCATAGCATAGGTTTTGGAAGCTAAATAACACTTGGCAGGTGTGCCAGATGATTCTCTTCACATCTTTTAAGAAAAATAAACTGATTTCAGAAGAAAGGAAGAAACTTACTCTATGTATTCAAAGATGGATTAAATTTTTCCCATTTAATTTTCTTAAGATATGAAGAGAATCATCTGGTGCACCTAGCAATGTGTTTTTTAGCTTCCTAAACTCATGCTATGATTCGCAATGATTCACGGAAGAATTCAGTAAGTTACAGTGTATTTATCACATGGGCGAAAACATCTGAGATTATGCAACCACCTGACTGCTTGGAATGGTAGCGTAGAGTCATGTAAACATACCAGCGACCTTTGTTCCCTTCCCATAATGGTTCAGTTTTTTATAGCTCACACTAACTCGACATCACTGACACTGGTACTGTAAAGGGTTGTTCATCGCCAGGGGTTATTAGGGGGTTAATGGAATACATTACTCTTTGCATCAATACTCTCTTTCACACATAAACACAAAAACGAACAAAAGAATAAGTGTTAAATGTACGTTTAATTTTCATCCGAAAGACCTTACCAATTCATATTCCTCCAGCATATTTTATGTATTTTTCCGACTATTATTTTATGTCCAGAAAAAGTACTGTATACAGTAAAGTACTCACTCCAAACACATTTGTAATAATATAAGTAGTGATGACAGTGTTCACCAATACAAATGATGTACTGAGCGGGTAGGTAATATTCCGTATCATTCCAGCCATCCAGGAAATGTTATCTGTTACAGGTACTTATAGGCCTACTGTGTATGTTCACTAATTTATATATATATTTCAGTACTGTATTGACTACAGTATTGTACAGTATCATACAGTATACAGTACTCTCTCCAAACACATTTGTAATACCACGAGTGGTGATGATACTGTTTACCAATACATATAAGCTACTGAGTGGGAAGGTTTTTCGATTATTCAGCAAATCCAATTTCTCGGCATCGGCCCAGTCCCATAGATGCTGAATAATGGGGCTTTAACTGCAGTTTAACAACTTGTACTAACACAAATATCTATTCACTCCTGATTCATCTGGTAGTCCACTCATGGTCCAGAAAATTCTAATACTGTATTACAATTAATGCCATATAACGATAATTAGCTGAAGAGAGTCAAAGAAACCCAGATGTCTCATTAAACGACTGTTTGCTATGTGATAAATTGCTACAACGATAATTTAAATGCTATACCCTTTTGTTTTACTTTTAAAAAACTGCTCGCACTTTTGCTAGAACAATAACTGCAAAGGTCACCTCTGAGACTCTTGGGGGTGCGTGGTGATGCATGCAAGCGGACAATCAGCTGTCTGAGTCAAGATGGGCACCCAGTGTTTACATTCGCTGTGATTGTCTTCCTTTCATTCCATTTTGTGCATGGAAGGCCGCTGAAATACCACTGCGATCACCAAATAACAGTGTAAGCACTTAACAAATAACAGTATGTACTATTAGCTGAAGTAATAACTTTTTTCTGTGAAATACTGACACTGGTGACTTGGAAATCACATCTGGCAAGCATGCAACCCCTAGTGGAAAACGTGGTGATACAGAGAGGCACCGACAGCAAGCCTTTTTAAATGGGTACAGTTTTTAGATTTTAGGTTTTGTGAGCAAGGGCACCCTCTCTAAACCCACTGAACCCGTGTCATGTCAACCTCACTATACATCATTATGCAATATTTTTTCATCTGATGTATCCCTATTGTATAGCAAAACCTGATTGTATAGAACTGTAACCATTATCCCTTTCATGGTTGATACACCTGAGGTAATCTATTTCAGCTAATGCAAATTATTTTATACATCTAAAGGAGTAATAGAAACCTGCAAGTATTAATGCAACTTCTCAAGTAAAAACTTCCCAGCACCAAACCTTTGCAGATCATAGCATCATGTTTCTTGCTCCAGCCCACCATTTCTCCATCTAATATGACATCCTTAACATGTGGTGCCAACTGGGGGTGCAGGTGAGGAGTGAAGAGCCCAGAGTTAGGGTCAGCTCCAAAGTTGCTTGTGAAATCAAAACCATTTCTGAAAAGATTGGAATGCAGGTGTCAGAGTATTGGTTGATCATAAAAACCTCTGTGTGATCTGCAGGTACAGTATTTAAAAAAAAAAAAAAAAAAAAAAAAAAAAAAGGCCTTTAGGTAGCAATGCATGATTATTTCCAGCAAAAGTCTTCCTACCTTTTATCTGAGAAGGTGTTTCGTATAATTTCACAATTCAGCATCACCAGCGGAAATTTGTGGAGGCAAGTCACTCTTCAGTTAGTAAGAAGCACTCCGTCAACTGCAGATATCAGATCCAAAATACTTCATCCCTCACCCACTTTGCTCTCTTATTGATGGCTCATGTTTTAATCCCTCTCATAATTTCATCCCTATGTATTTACCTAACTGCATTTACCTAATTGTGAAATACAGGAAGTGAGCTACGCTCGTGGGGTCCTGTCTCTGTTTCTCAATAAGTCAAATTTTGCTTTAAACTCGTTTAAGTTTATAGACTGGACAATCTCTTTGTCCAGGCTATTCCACAGGTCTGTGCATCTATAAGAAAAGCTATATTTCTTGATGTCCTTCAAGCAGCTTGGCTTCTTTAGTTTCATTCCGTGTCCTCTTGTTACCCTCTCATCCCACACAAACAGATTTTCTGTCAATTTTATCTACTCCCATCATGGTCCTGAACACTGTAATCATGTCGCCCCTCTCTCTCCTTTCCTCTAAGGAAGGCAAATCCAGCCTTTCCAGCCTCTCTCTGTATGACAAATCTGCCAGACTGGGGGCCATCTTGGTTGCTGTTCTTTATATTCTCTCAATATTGGTTATATCTTTCTTTTTGTGTGGGGACCACACAACTGCTGCATATTCTAACCTGGGGCAGATCATGGCCACTATCAATTTTTTCATCATCTCCTCATCCTTGTAACGAAATGCCACTCTTATATTGGTCAAGAGTTTATATGTCTCTAACTATCTTATTTATGTGTTTTTCAGGTGACAAACTGTCCTGGACCAGCAATCACAAATCTTTCTCTTCTCTTGCTTTTCTAATTGGTTCATTACCCATCAAATAATTCAATGATGACCTCTTGGTACTTTTACCCACTTCCAATATTTTACATTTTTTTGCGTTGAATTTCATTTCCCACATCCGGCTCCAATCATGTATCCTATCAAGATCCTCCTGCAGCATTTTACAGTCCTCTTCAACCTCTACCTTTCTCAAGATCTTTGCATCATCAGCAAACAGACTTGCGTAACTGTTCACTCCATCTACCATATCAATTACATAAATCAGGAACATTCCTGGTGCCAACACCGAGCCCTGTGGGACATCACCTGTTACTTCCCTCCATCCAGATGTCCTGTCCTTTATTACTGTCCTCATTTGTCTGTCACTCAAAAAGTCTCTCATCCATTCCAGGAGGCTTCCCTTCAGTCCTCCAGTATGCTCTAATTTCCATATTAGTCTCTTATGGGGTACTTTGTCGAAGGCCTTCTCCAGATCTAAATACACACAATCCACCCAACCATCTCTCTCCTGTAGCACATCAATCGCTCTTGAGTAAAAGCTCAACAAGTTGGAAACACACGACCTTCCACTTCTGAATCCAAACTGACTTTCAGTCAAAATATTCATCTCTTCCAGATATTTTATCCATCTATCTTTCAGGATTCTCTCACACAATTTCGCGACCATGCTGGTTAGGGACACTGGTCTATAATTCAGGGGTTCTTCCTTGTTTCCTCCCTTATAAATTGGTATCACACTTGCCCTCTTCCATTCCCGAGGTACCTTCCCCTCTTCCAGAGAACACACAATTAAATTGTGAATCTTATCTGCCAACTGTTCTCTGCACTCCTTCAGTACCCAATTAGAGATTCCATCTGGTCCTGGGGCTTTCCTTACATCTTGAGTTTCCAGTAATTTATACACTTCCTGCACTTCCACTTATATAGTAATCCCTCTATTATTCGGATGTCCATTATCCGGATGCATCACTATTCGGACATCGTAGGCTGTCCGACCCTCAAAATGCCCCAAAATTCTTTAAAAATCCGATTTTTTTGGACCGCGTCAGTTTGAAATTCCCACGTGCGCCGACCAGCTGTGTTTTCGCGCCTCCCGCCTCTGTCACGGTCTCATTTCCCGCTCCGCTCCTGGCTCATCAACACGCTCTCAAAATGGCTTCTGATGTGCTTGGTTTTGTGGTGATACCCTATCTGAGAAGAGGAAGAAAGTGGTTCTGACTGTGGAGAAGAAGAGGGAGGTACTGGAGAAGGTGGACACCGGGTGCCTGTCATCACGGATCTTCTGTGAATTCAACCACCCTCGCTCCACTTTGTTTATCAAGAAGTCCCGAGACAAACTACAGCAGTACACGGCTGATTTCGCTTTGAAAACCAGATGGAACGTGGAGAAGAAGATGATGTTTACTCCTAAGTATGCTAAGATTGACTAAATTCTCCAGGACTCGTCACTAGACCACACGGGAATTTACTGTTATGTACAGTGCAGTGAAGTGATGTGATGCAAGGTATGCGAAAGAAAACGTTGTGGAAAGTGCTTGTGAGACGTGCTGGTGAGAAGTGCTGGTGAGAGTAAAGTGCACCAGAAGTACTAAGGTGTGTCAGGTGCAAGGTCTTACTGTCAGAGTCTGAGATGACCGAGCGGGTTATCCATCAGGACGGCGGCATCATTCTCGTAAGTACCCTAACTTCATCAAAATTCCTTGTTCTGTTCTTTCCATATCATCAATCTCATGCATAAACTGTGTGAAAGATGATTTCCATAATGATTTTCATGTCTAACCTGTTTTCAGCATGCTGTAAATTGGTAAAAAAAAATTCCCATAAATGTTAATCATAATTTCCTGCTTTCAATTTAATTTTTTCATGCATGGTTTTGAAGTGCACCAGCTATGAAAAAGGTGAATGCCATTGATTTGTGTGAAAGATGATTACCATAAAGATTTTCATGTCTAACCTCTTTTCAGCATGCTGTAAATGGGTTAAAAAATTACCATAAATGTTAATCATAATTTCCTGCTTTCAATTTAATTTTTTCACGCACTGTTTTGAAGTGCACCAGCAATGAAAAAGGTGAATGCCATTGATTTGTGTGAAAGATGATAACCATAAAGATTTTCATGTCTAACCTGTTTTCAGCATGCTGTAAATGGGTTAAAAAATTACCATAAATGTTAATTATAATTTCCTCCTTTCAATTTAATTTTTTCATGCATGGTTTTGAAGTGCACCAGCTATGAAAAAGGTGAATGCCAGTGAATTTCATGTCTGGTCATAACCTAACCATTTTGTTAATCATAATTTCCTGCTTTTAATTTAATTTGTTCATGCATGGTTACCACTAGTACTGAAGTGCACCAGCTGTGAAAAAGGTGAATGCCATTGATTTTCATGTCCTGTACCTAAACAAAGCTGCCAACTCCGTGAACAGCTGAGCCTAACTTACCTCAAATTCATTCTTTTTGGGTAAAATTTAAATGAATTCATGCTTTGTGTTCATTATTTTAGTGCACTAGCTGTGAAAAAGGTGAATGCCAGTGAATTTCATGTCCGGTCATAACCTAACCTAACCATTTTTCTGGTAACAATTTACAACATTTACTGAATCTGATGCTTTGTATCCAATAATTTAGCACATAAAATGTGAGAAAAGATGATTTCCATGTCTGATACTTACTAATACTATGGTGGCAAGTTCTGAGCACCTATGCCTTACTCACCTCTAAATCATAATTTTTTGGTTAAAATTCAATTAATTCATGCTTTGCGTGCATTATTTATGTGAAAAGGGACCTAAATAAGTGCTATACATGTCCGGTAGGGAGGGAGGAAGGTAGTTTACTGATTTAAGTTAGGTTAGGGTCATGAATGACTGGTACTGGAGCTTCAGGGCCAATATCCGGACAAGACCACTGTCCGGACATGCTTTTGGCTCTATTACGTCGGATAGTGGAGGGATTACTGTATATCTTTTATCACTACATTTCTAATCACTCCCTCCCCCTCCACAAACTCCCTTTCCTTAGTGAAAACCGACTGGAAACATTTGTTCATTATTTCAGCTTCCATTGCCGAAACAACTAAGGCCCATTCACATGACTCGTTTTCGTTCCGACACGCAGTCCGGCGACTAGACGCTGTCGAGATTTCTTACATGCATTCTAATGTAACTGTTCACATGACCCGTCAAGCTGACAGTGGCAACCGTCCATCAGCCAACCAACACGTCACGGATATCTTCTTGAGAAATCTTGGTCGGCTAGATGGCGACTTGATGCCGGCATGACGGGTTGGTGTGGCTACGGTGACTAGATTTACTGGAGCTAAAGCAGGACATTGTCGTGCACACACACGAGCGCGCATATGCGTCCGTGTGTGTGTGTGTGTGTGTCTGATATATATATACGAGTATA
>JAGKTI010000411.1:103846-122939 GCA_018397915.1 Birgus latro
GGCTTAAACATACAGAAATGACAATGATTAGGTGGATGTACAGTGCATCCCCTCGTGCAAGGCCTGGGGGGGATGGGTTTACGATGGAAGAGTTGAGAGGTAGGATGGGACTGGAGTTTATTGGTGTTGTGATGAGGAGAGGTAGGCTGAGGTGGTTTGGACATGTGGAGAGGATGGGGGAGGATAACTGGGTGCAGAGGGTGAGAAGTGTTAATATTGGGGGAGAGGTTGGGAGGAGTAGACCGAGAAAGACATGGGACGAGGTCATTAAATGTGACCTAAGGGTTAAGGGGGTTAGGGGACTGAACAAGGAGGCTGCCAAAGATTGAGCAGCATGGAGAGCCGCCATTAGGTGACCAAGGCCGATGCATGCAAGCATGTTGGGGCCTTCAAAAACGAAACGAAATGATACACCATATATACAGTAATCTTCCCACTATCCGTTGTAATAGAGCCAAAGGCATGACCGGAAAGTGGTCTTGTCCGGATAGTGGCCCTGAAGCTCCAGCACCAGTCATTCCTGACCCTAACCTAACCTAACCTAAATCAGAAAACCGCCTACCTACCTCCCTACCGGACATGCATAGCACTAATTTAGGAACCTATTCATATAAATAATGGACACAAACCATGAATTAAATGAATTTTAACCAAAAAATGATGATTTTGAGGAGAGTAAGGCAGAGGTGTTCACAAGTTGACAGCATAGTGTAAGTAAGTATCGGACATGGCAATAACTAAGAAAATCACCCTTTCTCACATCTTATACACTAAAATATGGGATACAAAGCATGAAATAATTAAATTGTTACCAGAAAATTATGATTTAAAGGTCAGTAGGGCAAAAATGTTCACCAGTTGACTAGATAGTTAATGTATGTAAGAGACATGGTAATCACTTGAGAAAATCATCTCTTTCACAGCCTGTGCACTCAAATATGGGACACAAAGCATGAAGTAAATAAAATGTAACAAGAAAAATTATGATTTAGAGATGAGTAGGGCAAAAATGTTCACCAGCTGACTAGATAGTGAACGTATGTAAGAGACGTGGTAATCACTGAGAAAATCACCTCTTTCACAGCCTGTGCACTCAAACATGGGACACAAAGCATGAAGTAAATAAAATGTAACCAGAGAATGAGGATTTAGAAATGATTATGGAAAATATTTGGCAGCTGACAGTGTACTTACATGTCCATGGTTGCTGTTTACCCCACCTCTAAAGCTCTGACAGTGGTGAAAATGCTCTTGAAGCATGTACAGTAATCCAGTGTTGAACTGCACTTAATCCTTAGCACTGTGAATTATGATTATTTAAACAAAAACTCACAGCAGTTCAGAGACAACTGTCAGAGTGGCGGGAGGGGGAGACAGTGGGAATGTAAATGTAAACAAGGCCGTTCGGCACTGCGTGCCAAATTCAAACTTATGGGTCGAAAAAAATTGGATTTTTTTTGTCTTTTTTTTTTTTTTCAATTTTTTGGCATTTTTCGGTTACGTACATCAGCCTACGATGTCCGAACCGTGGTGTAACCGGATAGTGGTCGTCCGGAAAGTAGAGTAGAGGTATATAGTAATCCCTCTAAGATCTGACATAATACAGCCAAAGGCATGTTCAGAACTTGGTTTTGTCTGGGACTTGGGCCAAAGCCTTTTGGAAAGGTATTTATGGACCCTAACCCAACCTAACCCACACATATGACAGCGACTGCTACTGTGCTGCACCTCACCCTCAGTCTGCTAATCAAACATAACGTCTCAAATGAACTCCGAACATACAAGTACCGTCGGTACGGTGCGTGGGCGGACCAAAGTTACCAGTTAGTGAGTACAGTATTACACATTTTATATTAACAATACAGTATTTCATTTGGATTGGATTCTGCATAATTTTACTAATTCGTCAGAATTTAATAAAAGTGGGACATTTAATATAATCTGTTGAAAAAGGACATTTTTTTGGTTATAATTAAAAAGGCAGGAGAGACATAAAAAAAGCAAGACTCTGGTCACCTTAGGTGTGACTCATGTCAACAAGGACACGTGGCGTACCCATCCATTCCACGACTCGCTGTTGCTGCCCTGTCCATGTAGATAACATATACAGTTCACTGTTTGGCATCATGGACAAAGTAACAAAAATTTTGAAGCAAAATATAAACTGTTTACTGTTCAAAATATCTTTTATATAAATAAATATCATGGATTATTTAAAGTACTCATAACAAAGATTGTGTTTCGTGATTTTTTATTTATTTATTTATTTTTTTTTAGATGAGATCGAGAAGTAACAACATTTAGCTTACTTAAGGTTATACAATTTGTACTTTGAATTTTTTTTTCTCAGCAAAATGCATGCGATAAATACAGATTCTTTTTCTTACCTTAAGCTGACTGCTAGTCTTTCGATTGGAGGTATTGCTTCTCGGCAGCGTGTGTTCATCTTTGTCAGATCCATTTCAATTTTTTGTAGAAAAAAGCTTAACTTAGCCTTGGACATTCTGAAGTACTTGTAGAATTTTACCTTATCATCTGCCAGGTCTTTATACAGGGTCCAGAATTCTCCCTCGAACTTTCTCCTTTTCAGTGACTGGTGTACCCATAACCTTATCCTCCTTCCACAAACTTTTTCTTCCTCTTTTTCTAATAGTAGAGCAACTGCCACCAAATTCCTTAGAGACCGACTGGTCATGATCCTCACACAACAATGAGCACACACTGAATGACGATGCTGGACGGACCGGGAACGCGTCATGTGAATAAGCAACATTCTGATGGCATCAAGCTGGGAGACTGCCTGTCGGAACCAAAATGGGTCATGTGAATTGGCCTCTATGGGGACATTACACACCCTCATCCCACTACAACACCAATACTGAACCACTCCATCAAACATCCATCTACCTTTTATCTTTTCACCATTCATTTGCTTTCCTTTCACCCATTACACTGGCAGAATGGTCACTCCTTATGGGACATTCCAATCATTAGACAGCCAGGCAACCTAATAGTTACTGCATTATTGCTGGGTCACTGCCTGTGCCACACAGTGAAGGCCATTTTGGTTCCCTGAGAAGCTGGTCAAATCACTAGGTGAACATGACTGTCCAAATACTGAGATTGAAATGCATGATATAATTTCAGCTGATGAAGTATGAGAGCATCATCATAAACTAAAAGAAAACAGTCATGTGGGAGTCAGAATAACATGTCACTGCAGTGAAAGGCTTATTACTTTCGCAAATTCAGTTTGGGTCACAAATTCATCTACTGTTCTACTGCACTTTCTCACTCATGGTATGCCCACCATTATCCTCCCAGACAAAACATATAAATGAGAATCATCTATGAGCAGAGAAACATACCAGGTCTCTCTCAGCTTAGAAATATTAGCCAGCAGGGGAAAGTGAGAAGGAAACAAACAGAAAGTGTTTGTGAAACACGTCCCCACCTGTACTGTATAGCACTATAAAGTAAATGCTATCATGTCTACCTCGAGAAATATTTGTACGTATTGCCACTTTTGTGTATCTGTGAACGCTCTCCATCAAACTTGGTCTCAGCGTAATATGTTTGCCGTCCCATCTGACCCTCCACCTTGTCCAGCACTGCCCGCTCGGCCAACATGGGACGGAAAGCTGAGAACAAAGCCACCTCAATCTCATGAAGCCGCACATTAGGGTCCTGCAGCTTCTTGCACACCTGGGGACAGTAAGTAGTAAATGGTGGTGGTATGGTTTTATTTTAATCCATTTAATCAGGTCATGCATTCCCCCCCCCCTTCCCCCACACCACTGAGAGCACCACATATTTATATTGTTTAAAAGAACCCCAAGGCAAAGAAATTAATGAAAGTTCAATCTTAGTCCTCTAGTTTGAAAATCTACATCATGGTGAATACTACCACCTGGAGCTAGAAAGAATAATGTGAAAATAATGACATTAGGTGACCAAGGCTGAGGCATACAAGTACTGTATGTTGGAGCCTTTGTAAACAATACGATACAACACAATACAATCAGCATAATACATACATCTGCCTATTACCAGTGTGCATCCTGCAAGAGGTGGCCAAGACACAAGGATGTTTGTCTCTACTCTTTCATTTCAACTTGTCTCTCCATCTTTTCTTGATCTACCTTTCTTTCTTCCGAACACCCCATCCTTATGTATTCACTTGGCCAGTCTCTTTATCTCATTTCACTCCATTAGGCCATGCCACTACATCAACCTCCACAACACACACTTTATTTATCTTTTCACTTGCCTATTTATCCTTTTATGTTACTCAATGAGTACAGTTCCTCACCAGCTCTGAAACTACAAGTAAGCTTCAAGTTCAGAGAAATATTTTAAAACCCAGAAACTATCTTCACTAACTTCTCAGATACCTAACTTTAGTATGTTTCATATAAAGACTGTGAATGAAGAGCTGAAAGTAAGGATGGGGTTGGATTGTATTAGTGACATGATGAGATGGTTTGGCTATGCAGAGAAGAGTGGATGACAACTGGGTGCAGAGGGTGAGAGATGTTACTCTGAGAGTGGAGCTGTGGTAGGTAGACAGAAGATTTTGGATGAGGTCACTGCGTGTGAATTCAAGGATAAGCGACTAATTAGAGAGGATTTTATATTGAGCAGGGAGGAAAGCTACCATTACATGATGAAGGACACTGCATGGAAGCTTGCTGGAGTCTTTTAAAATAAACAAAGGAGGTCCACCAATTAAATATGAACATGCACACTGCTGCAACATTACCCAAAACTTCAAGTGTGTCTGAAAACTCAGAACTGAGGGGGACTACACTTCTGAGATAAACTGCTTCAGTGGCCTTCCCTCACAACTTCTACCCTTCCAGCATAACCATTAAAACTGATTTGCTGTAACACAATATTTTCTTTACTCTCACTTACATCCTCATTTTATTCCATGGACTGTGCCAGTATGGCCAATATAGCGACCATCACAAAATAACCTTATATGTACATCACTGTCTTGGAAATGATGACACATCTACCTCTGAAAGATTTTTGCTCACCTCACCATAGTTACAGAATTACTGTGGTCAGATATTTCTTAGTTCATAAGAAACTGACAACTACAAGAGTTGCACTCACTCATATCAGAGCCTGAGTTACTTGTCAGTTAGTCTATTAAACCATAACTTGAGCATGACATACTGCTTTTGACAATTCATTTCACCTTAATACTTCTTCCCTTAGTCAATGTCAGCCTTACATTCAATTTTAGCATCAAGAACTGCTTTTCTAAACAGGTCTGAGCCTTCCTCAATTGCTAATGCCACAGAAAATCAATCAGCAATTGCATGAACTTTGTTCATAATACAGTAGCATCTTGATTCTACGACAATCTTTCAACAGGAAAATGCTATTAACTGATGGTTTTGCTAATTAATTCTCAATTCAATTTACCAAAGAAATCTGAGAGCCAACAAAAATTTCAAACTTGGCGAGCTCTTCTTGCACCATCAGCAACAGTTTATGATGCTTCTGCTAGGGCGAACGTCGGGCTGCCCGCCATATTTACATTGTGTTTGCATGTGCCCTGCTTGATCTTGTGTATTTATCACTAATAAATATCACAATGGCTCCTCCCAAAGTGGTGGAAACATATGGAAAAAAGTTGTACTAACTCTGAAACAGAAAACAGAAATACTGTTCTGTACGTAACAAGATAGAAAGGGGAGTACGAAGAAGTGCATTGATGAAGAAATACAATGTTGAGTGCGTATTTTCATAAGTACAGGGACGTATGGTACTGTGTATTAGTTTGTTCTTTTATACGTAAAAATTGATTAGTCAAAGTTTTGAAAGTCCCATGAACTTCATATAATAACAGTCTACTGGGTTCAACCTTGAGGGTGGGGATGAGAGATAACAGACTGCCTAATATCATCACATAAAAATTTTGTGATGCTGCTCATCCCAAAAAACTTTGTGGTGTCTTGTTAAAAATCCCACCTACAGTAGATGGGTAAGTTATATGCCACAAGTTAATACTGCTCTCACTGCCCCTACCACTTTCCATCCATGTTGCAGCTTCCTTCAATTCACTCTCCATCAGTGGCATAATATGGTTACAGATAAGGTAGGTTCACATGACTGGTTTTGAAGCACTGTGCTAAAGAGCCTGCGTGCAGTGGTCACACTAATGTATCTAATGCATTGAAAATGCTACTTGCGTATGGATGGTGGTTCATTTTGCCTGTTCACACTTTACTTTTGAGCAACAGTATATTCCATCACCATGCTTCAATACTGTGCTTCAAAACTGATTATGTAAAGAAACCTAAGGCTATTCAAAAGCAATGCAGCTTCAGCTCTGAATAAAAAAAGAATTACATCAACATGCATAACACTGGCTAATTTCATCTACACCAAATTTAAATCAGATCAGCCAAAACAAACAACCAATCCACATTCTATTCTTACAAATCAGCCATGAACTAACCTTCTCAAGACTATTGGTGACATCGTAGTAATCTTTAGCATCAGGGTGCCATGCATTAAAAATGGTATTTTGTCCAATACCCAACCTCATATCCTTCAGCAACACCCGCATCAGCCACTTCTGCTCCACTGCAGTCATTCGCCGCAGCATCAACATCAGAGCTTGTTCCACCTCCTCTGAGGGATGAAAAATATGATAATGTTCTAAACACGCTAATACATAATCAGTTTACCGATACTAGACTGTGCCCGTACTATTTGTGGGGCACCTGAGATAAAATAAGCCACTTCATTTATCTATACTCATCCACTCCTTTGCTGCCTACATTGAGTGTAAGGGTCTGGGGCTTGGATACTCAGTCCAGAGTTTGAAGATATACAGCTTCCCCTACAAGTTTTCAGTATGAATTTGTATGTTATGGTGAACAAATGTAATAGATATGTTTGCAATTATTTCTGTGTACAGAAACTAAGTGATCAGCAAATTTCCCCCAAGCAGCAGTATGTGGTAGTGGTAGGTGAAGGTGCCCATCATCCACCCACTTGGTGTAGTAGTACTATTTTTTTTTTGGGGTAGCTCCACACTGAGCGGCAAGCCAAATTATTTCCTGTAAAGAAGAAATTCATTCACAACGCTCGGTGGTAACCATATAACCAAACAACATGTGTTCCCTACATGAGAGCAAGTGGGTTGACGGATGGTTAGTGCCTCTCCGCGGAAAATGACTAACTAAAAATACAAACTAGAAGCCTCGGACAAGGGCTGACCAACAGGTGACAACTAACGACAGAACAAAAGACATGGTACGAATTGCAACATGGAATGCAGAGGGTGCAAATGATGAAGTGAAAGAGAGAGAGATTTTCCAGGTGATCAAGTATACAAAAGTGGACATATGTGGAATAACTGAGACTAAATGAAGAGGTGAGGGGGTGAGATAGTGGGAGTATGGATGGGGTATATGCTTGGGAGTAGATGAGAATGAGAGAGCAAAAGAAGTATGTATTGCTGTGTAGAAGAGATGGAAGAATATAAGACGGTACGAATTAGTTGGCTCAAAGACTGTGTGAGTAAGTCTGAAAGTTGGACTACAAATGTGGGCAATTGTATATGTGTGTGTATGCGTCAATGCAAGATCATGCAAGCAGAGTGAAAGAAGAGTTCTGGCAAATGTGGAAGCATGCATGGAAAAGTTTGAAAGGAATGCGGGAGTGTTCTTGATTGGAGATATGAATGGAAAAGCAGGGAGTGCGAAGGTGGATGGAGTAGTTGGTGAGTGAGGTGTGCCTGCAGAAATGAATGAGAAAAGTAGTGCTCTAGTGGACATTTGTGCGGGGATGAGGTTGGTGATAGCAAATAACATTTTTGGACACAAAATAATCTACAGGTATACAGTATGTGGTGAGTGATGTGAAGGGTGGGTGGCGAATTGAATGAATGGAAGGAAACGACTGATTGTGTGTGTGTAGATAACAGAATGAGAAGGTGTGCAATGGATGCAAGAGTATACAGAGGCTGGGGGAGTGGACTTTCTGACTACCACATGGTGGTGGCAAAAGTCAAGGTGCAAATGGAATGGAGGAACTGAAGGAGGGAAGTACAGGAAGGAGTAGCCCATACAAGGAGGGCAGAAAGGTTGCAAGCAGATGGAAAAAAGGCAGAATATAAGAGAGAAGTGGCGGGGTGACTGGGTAAACATGACACAGATGGGGGAGGTGGATGGTGTGTGAATGATATTCAGAAGAATACTGTGCAGCATGTGAGATGGTTTGTGGGGTGAGGAGAAGACAAAACGGGGTACAAGGAACAGCATGTTGGAGTAAAGAGGTAAGACAAGTTGTGCACAAAAGAAGAAAGAATATTGTAAGTGGATGGGAAGCAGGGGCATGGAGGAAGATGAGAGGCAGAAAAGAGGGTTATATGTAGAGAGGAAAAGAGAGGTGAAAAGATTGGTAAGAGAGAGTAAGTGGAGAGTGGATGAGGAATTTGGAAGGAATTTGAGTGTAAAGTGGAGGGAATGAATGAAAATATTCTGGAAGGAGGTAAAGAGAGTAAGACAGGGCGATAAAGAAGTTAGTCGGGGAGTGAAGGATAAAAATGGTAGACTGCTAGTGGAGATGGGAGAAAAAGTGAGCAGATGGAGAGAACACTTTAAGGAACTGTTAAACATAGCGAATGAAAGTGATGCGAGAATAAGTGGCCGGGGAATGGCTGGGAAAAGGAGAGAGGTGAGGAGTGAGGAAGAAACCTATAGGATGGAAGTAGTGGAAACAATAAAAAAAAGTCAAACCGGGGAGAGTCCCAGGAACTGATGGTGTGTGTGGTGAAAAGATGAAGCATGGGGGAAGAGATAGCAGCAGACTGGATACGGAAGATGTGCAGATTGCTCTGGAAGAAAGGCAGAGTCCCACAGGATTAGAAGTCAGGTATAATTATGCCCCTGTACAAAGGAAAAGGGGAAAAAGAAGCGTGTGGTAATCAAAGGAGCATTTGTCTTCTTATTGTAATTGGAAATGTGTATGGTCGGACACTTACTGACAGAGTTAGGGAAATAACTGAAGAATTAGTGGGTGAAGAACAAGGAGGTTTTAGGAAGGGAAGAAGTTGCACAGACCACATATTCATTCTTAGGTCTTTAAAGGAAAAATTTCTAGAGAAGAGAAAGAAGTCATATGTGGCTTTCATGGATTTGGAGAAATCATATGACTGGGTGGATAGACAAGCAATTGGAAAATACAGAGAATATATGGAGCATATGGGAAGCTGCTGAATGCCGTGAAGAGTTTGTATGAGGAGGCTAAGGCTGCAGTGCGTGTGGATAGCGAACTGAGTGAATTTATCTATCTGAATGGTGGATTGAAGGGATGTGTCATGTCTCCATGGCTGCTCAATCTGTATATGGATGAAGTTAAAAAAGAGATAAAAGGCAGGACAGCAGATACTGGAATGGCTTTAATGAGAGAGAGTATCAGTTGGAACCTCCCTATACTGTTGTTAGCAGATGATACTGTATTGTTAAGTGAAGATGATGGGAAGCTGCAAGGCTTGGTGAATGAGTTTGGAAGAGTAAGAAACGGAATCTAAAGGTGAACACAGGGAAGAGTAAAGTTACGGTCTTCGAGAAAAATGAAGTCACTGGATGTATAGTGATGTTGGAGGATGAGGAAATGGAAAACGTAAGTGCATTTAAGTACCTGGGTAGTGTGATGAGTATGGATGGAAGTTTGGAAGGTGAAGTGCTTGAAAGGGTACAACAAGGAAGGAAGGTTGCTGGTTCTTTGAAAGCAGTGATAAGAAACAGGGAAGTAAGCATGGAAGTAAAAAAGTCGTTGCATGATCTTACTGTGATACCAACTCTAACGTATGGAAGTGAAGCTTGGACCTTGCTGGAAGGACACAAGTCAAGTGAGAGAGAAGTGGAAATGAGTCATTTGAGAGAGGCATGTGGAGTTACATGGAAAGACAGGCTGACAAATGAGGAAGTGAAGGAGTGTTGTGGTGTGGATGAGGATGTGACAGAAAGCAATAGGAGCAATACAAGGTGATTTAGCCATGTAGAGAGGATGAAGAGTGAGAGACTAGTGAAGAGAGTGTATATGAGTGATAGAGGGGAGGGGAGGGAGGGGGAGGCTAAGGATGAGATGGAGGGATGGAGTAGAAAGGCATATGAGAGAGGGGAATGTGAGCTGGGAGCAGGGCAGTGAAATGATGGGGGACAGGGTGACATGGAGGCAATTTGCTTGTGGCCACCCCTTACAGAATTCAGGCATTTGGCAATAGGTAGATAGATAGACAGTAGCATGTGCTTGAGTGTAACTACATGTACAATATAGCAGACCCCTCTTTTACAATGAACAAGTATATGATGAATTGCTTATATGACGACTAAAAACTGGGGTGTTTTTTGATATACTATTGCATATTTGCTAATACTGTACGATCATCATGATCACATACAAAGTCACACCGGTCAATGTATAATCGTTATTTTCACTTACATGATCAACAGCACGGAAGTTTGGTCATCTGTTTGTCCCAAGATTGTCTTTGAACTCTTGTCACTATTAGGTGTGTTAGTATCAGGGATGGAACAATAGTGTAGTGTTAGAAATCAAGCAGCAAGTGAAGTGCAGTGAAGTGAAGCATGTACTAGCTTAGGGGAGTTGGGAACTAATTTTTAGACTTATTTTTGCCAGTAATCAACAAGTGGAGTGCAGTGAAGTGAAATAACTACCTGTTCCAGAGAGCTGGAAACTTGTTTGTTGGCTTTGTTGGGTGGGTGGCTCTTGGCCAAAGCGAACCCCACTGAACTACTGACTTGATATATTATAAAACATTATGCGATGGGTTTTATCAATCACATCTTCATAGCAAAACGAGAGCATACTGTACTACCTAACCGTCCCTTAGACTAAAATCTTTTGGGGCCACATTTGGTTGGAGTACCTTTTTGCACTACACCATCAGGTGTCCATTTGTTGGTTATAAGGGTATCCCCCCTGAGATGTAAATAATTAAAATCTACAATATTCCTATTTACACACACACACACTGCTCAGTTCTTTATCTAACTTAAAATGTCTCAGATGCCATTATCTCCACTGATGATCGGAAGCATTACACTAGATAAATTTAAGTAGATAATACAGTATTATCTAACAATGTACGACTGAGTTTGGGCAGACATACCATTCGGTAATGAATTCACAGCTCAGTCACTAACCATGATTCCTGGCAGCATGGTTCTCAGCAATGGATGTCAGCTGTGCATCGACTTCATGAAGACTCATGTCCCCTTCGTCCAGACACCGGCCTCGTAGCACATAATATGCAACCTCGGCAAAATCTCCACTTTCACCACCAGTAGATGATGTTGGCTTTCTTGAAGGGATTAAAACTGATAATACAGTACTGGTTTCTTGAAGAGATTTAAACTGATAAAATAATATTTATTATGGAATCAACACTGAAAACAATGGTTTTCTTGAAGGGATTAAAATTAATGATGGTTTTTCTAAGGGATAAAAATGGATGATGGTATACTTGAAGAGATTTGACTGTCAATGCTGGCTAGTTTTCAAGGATTACAAATGAAGTTGATGGTTTTCCTGACAGGATTAAAATGTATAATACTGAGACTGTCCCACACATTTTGTTTCAGACTTAATGTGACATATTCATTAACTATGCCCTTAACCTCTTCAGTATGATACATCTTGTTGTTTAGTACTGCTCCTACTCTACCAGATAGTCTTACTGGTATTCAGCATAACAAAGACCTCAATTACTAATGGGGATGTTGAAGGTTGTATCTGAGACCAGCATTTAAAAAGGTCAATCCCAGTCTCAATGTAATCATTTAGCAGAAGCAAAAGCATAAAAAATATATTCTTCAGCTGAAGGAGTCACCAATGTGCACCACTAAGCACCACACACACACACACACACACACACACACACACACACACACACACACACAAATCAATCTACATTTTCCAAGCAATATTAGCACAGTCTGAGGGCATCAGTTTTGTTTACTGTCGATTTCTTGATGGTTTTATTTAGCTCTGGCTAAACTTTACTAGTTAAATGCAACTTTAATAAGCCTCTTCAATACAACAGACCTTTCCCAAGTTGAATAAAATAATCAGAGAACAGCAAGGTAAAACTAAAATGGATGTCACCTAGACTGAAGGGGACAAGGGCACCTACACCTTCATTGCATACAAAATAACTAATAAACACATAATGTGCTCCCTTTGTTATATTTTTTTGTGCAGGTAATGCTTCAGTAAACAGAAGAAATATTGCCAATTAATGTTTCACTAATGCCTATAAAATTGATCTGCCAGCTCCCCCAAATTAACAGTACTTGTTACGCGGGAAAATGTGTGATTTTTTGGAACACACTGCCAATATATAACAGGGCCTACTGTACCCTTATTACATACATTACACACTATCTAATGAATACAGTAAACCTACACCACAATAATTTAAAATAGTACCGGTAATGTATAAGCTTTAGGGCCTCGTTGCCTTCCTTCTTGAGACCGAGTATAGTGATGTACAGTTTGGCCAGCTTGTTTTCCTTCACTCCATATGCTCCTCTTGCTCGGTCAAGTGCTGGCAGCAACACACGTAGCACGGGGAAAAATGAGTCTTGCTGTTGGCATACAGAAAACAATAATTTATTCAGAGCATGTCACTAGTGGTAGGTGGTGGCGACCATCATCCACTCACTTGATGTAGTGATGTAGTGATGCCTACTTCTTCCTTAGCCTTTACCATTCTTTTTCTGTGCCTGCCCTCCTCTCTTCCTATTTCTCCCATCTTTCCTGTCACTTCTTATTGCTTTTCTTTCCTTTACAGGTGACTTTACAGTGACAAGCCAAATGGCTTCCTGTAAGCCAAGAAACCATTTACAACGCTGAGTGGTAACCATATAGACAAACCATACGTGCTCCCTACGTGTCAACAAGTGGGTTGGTGGAGGGTTAGTGCTCCTCCCCGTAAAACAAGTAACTCAAAGTCAAACGGACACCTCTTACAGGATGATGGCGTCAGGCGATAGACAGATGTCTTCATCTTATTCCCGCTACCACAAGACAATTACAGTAATCCCTCAATAATCCGGGTGTCCATTATCCAAAGGATCCATTACCCAGACACTGTGATCTGGCTGTATTAAGCCATTACACAGTGGAGCCCCCAGCATTTTGCACCTAACTGGTTCTGTGAAAAGTACTGCAAACCATGAAACCACTAAAGCTGGGGCATCGATCCTATGGGAAATAGGCTAATTGGTTCCAAGTCCCATGCCAACTCCCCCTAAAACCCATTTACGGAATGTAAAATTTACTGATAACGTCTGAAGAGAGACTAGTATTAGTACAAAGTAAACAGGCAAGGAAACTCATTTGGAAGGCTGGAGTGAGGTGCTTCATGGAAGAGATGGGGTGTAATTTCCAAGGCGGGTGGTAAGTAAAACCAGGAATGCGAGCAGCAAGGGACAGGAAAAAGGCTCAGAGAGCAGGTATAAACACACAACGCACAGAGCATAATGGGTCTGCAATTTAATTAGTTATGCCAATGTTGGGTGTCCAAATTGCCTGTGAAGCTTCAAAGTGGTTTTTTCTACATCACCCCCACAAGATGCCAACATGATTGTTTCACAAAATTCACGATCTAGTCATAAGGAAATTGGAAGTAAGTAATGGCCTGAAGATGAGGACTTTAAATCAATGATAGTTCCACAAATTTTGACCTGGTCAGTTCCAAGGTTAATCAACATTTTTGCTTTTTTCATGAAACGTCTACTCAACAGCAAGGGAATATTGCAGTCCACAACATCAGTCACGATGGTAGCACGCATGTTTCCAATGTAGCAGGGCAGAGTAACACATTTGAGGGAAGAAACTGTGACACCATCAGCAAAAGTAAACATTGAGGATGAGGCTTCTCTTACAGCATCACGTTCGTAATCAGTGAGCTCACTTAGATAGCAACTGATCCATTCAACTCTACATTCAGTTGCAGAACACCCTGTGTCTAGAAGAGCACATCCCTTAGATTCTTCTACTAGAGTCTGTGACTTACCTCTACTAGCAGCAGCATCCACATAACCCATAAATAACGACAGATGCACTGTTTCAGAATTCTCTCCTTGACTGCCGTCGTTTTCGTATGCATCCGGACAGTTACATGCCCAATGAAATCTAAAATCACATAATAAACACCTCGATACCTTTCTGTCAGACCCAAGTGGGTTCTACCTCCTGCCGGTGGATGAGCGTTGGGGAATTCTAGCAGATACGGTTGAACATAGGCCACTACCCCGACGTCGATCACGTATTGCACCACCCCGCAACATTCTCCGTCCTCGTCGAGTACCTCTAGCATGAAACGTTTCCTCACCCTCAACTTCGTCACTCCAAAATACTGGTTCGCCTTTCACCTCCCAGGCAGACACCGATGCCTCGTTCTGCCTGCCAATTTCACCAGCAAAAATACGATTCAGGGCAGATTTCATATTTTCGTATGTCACCTCAGTTATCGCGGACATCACTAGCCGTCGCTCACTGTCTGAAAGTTTGCATGCAGCTAAAAGCATAAAAGCCATCACAGAATCTGGCAGTTCCATGCCCTGCTTTGTAAATTTGAAATAAACATGCTCAAATTCTGTCACGAACTCACAAATGTTCATATCACTGGCTCTTCTGAAGTTGTACAGCTCATAAAAAGATGCAAACTGTCGACGTCCTTTGTCCACGAGAAATAAACAGTCTAATTTTTTTTAGCAGGGTCTGAACACCATCTTTCTGCTTCAGAACATCCGCATCAATCTCCGAAGACGCCACCCTCGCTCTTCCAGACAATGGCAGGTGAATAGCTAAGGCTTGTTTATCTTTTGCTAGGTCTGTTAGTTCGCACCAAATGCCAATGTCTTTTTTCCAGCTCTCATATGCAGAATCATTTTCAAGTTTTGAAGGCCACTTGGTCAAACACCGCCATTTTTCCAACCACGCTCTGCTACCAGTGTAGGAAACTAGGCAAACCACAGTCACCGGCCTCACAACGTGAACTGCCAAGGTTCCCGGTTGCATACCACAGGAACCTTTCAATGACGTCATCACTCGTGACTTAGCAGGTGTGCGCGTGCGCACACACACTAACGATGGTCTTTGACAGAAGTGAAGTCAGTGAATGTACAATAAGGTTGGATGAGGAGGAAATGGAAAATGTGAGTGCAATTAAGTATTTGGGTAGTGTGATGAGTATGGATGGAAGTTTAGAGGGTGAGGTGCTTGAAAGGGTACAGCAGGGAAGAAAGGTTGCTGGTTCCTTGAAAGCAGTGATATGAAACAGGGATGTGAGCATGGAAGTAAGAAAGCTACTACATGACAGTATTGTGATACCAACTCTAATGTATGGAAGTGAATCTTGGACCTTGTTGGAGGGACAGAAGTCAAGAGTGAGAACAGTGGAAACGAGTTATTTGAATGGTGCACGTGGAGTCACATGAAGAGAGAGAGACTGACAAATGAGGAAGTGAGGGAGAATTGTGGTGTGGATGTGGATGTGACCAGAAGCGTTAGAAGAAACACATTCAGGTGGTTTGGCCATGTGGAGAGGATGGAGAGTGAAAGACTGACGAGGAGAGCGTATGTGAATGAGGTCGAGGGGGAGAGAGAGACGGGGAGGCCAAGGATGAGATAGAGGGATGGAGTGGAGAGGTATATGGGAAAGGCAGGTGTGAGCTGGGAGCAGGGCAATGAAATGGCGGGGGACAGGGCGACATGGAGGCGATTTGTTTTTGGCCACCCCTTACAGGATTAAGGAATCCGGCAATAGATAGATACCATGACTTAATTCCATTTACTATTATGTTTTGCATGCCCACTGCACTTTTCTTGTGTAGCCCTAATTTTCATATATTTTTCATATCACTGAAGGTTATGGCTCTGTCGTGGTAATTGCTTGTCTGTGGTTGATGGGTCTGCTTGACCATGGTAATTGCTTTGCTGTGATTTTTAGGTTTGCTTGACCAGACAGAGTAGTGTAAAACAACAGTAACAGGTGCTGTACTGTAGTGGCAATTTACAATGGCTTTTAATGTTTGGTTACGTACGAAGGGGAACCAGGGGAAAAGTCCACTTTCCAGACATCTCTTTGGCTCTATTACGTCAGGAAATCAAGGGATTACTGTACATTCAACTCTTGTTAACTTCTCTTTATCACAAATGTGAGATCCACTTATTACTCTGAGCCTGCAATGGTTCTCAGTAAGACTGTTCTATATTTGCCTGTAAAAGTGTCAAATAAGCAGTACTCTTTCACATAGAATCAGGCTATGCAAGGAATGAAATCTTGAATAAAAGCCATATTAATGTTTCTTCTCTTCATATCTGATATGCCGATATCAACAGTAATATGTCATATAGGAAAAAATGCAATAATCCACAATATACTAGTTCAGTGAACTGTATTGGTTATAGTGCTAAATGCCAAGGGTAGGGTGATATGTGGGTGGTATGGGGCAAAAATGGCAAACAAGTCAGGGGTGGCTAGACTGCAGAGATTATAGGACTGATAATGCTAGGGGCTGGGAGATAGCAGGTTGTGATGTGGGTGATATGATAGGGTTGGAGTGGTGGAGCAAGAATGGTAAACATAAAAGAAGCTAGGCTGCAGTGGTTATATATCAGATGAGGATAGAAGAGTCTTGGTGTAAAGATGTAATACAAAGGTTCTGCTGCCTTACTTTCAAGAATCAAACTGTTCAGAAGGCTTTGAGATCTTATTTGCACATGGCATACAGGTATATTCAGTCATAATGTCACATTTTAATTATCTTATCTGTATTCATGTAAACCTTTCAACAAATCTAATACTGCACTCTACATCTATCCATCCATCCATATACAGTAATCCCTCCAATATCCGACGTAATAGAGCCAAAGGCATGTCCGGATATTGGTTTTGTCCAGATATTGGTCCTGAAGCTCCAGCACTGGTTTTTCATGACCCTAACCTAACCTAACCTAAATCAGAAAACTACCTTCCTACCTCCCTAGTGGACATGTATAGCACTTATTTAGGTCCCTTTCACATAAATAATGCATACATAGCATGAATTTATTGAATTTTAACCAAAAAATGATGATTTAGGGGTGAGTGAGTCATAGGAGCTCAGAACTTGCCAGCATAGTATAAGTTAGCATCGGACATGGAAATCATCTTTTCTCACATTTTATGCACTAAATTATTAGATACAAAGCATCAAATACAGTAAATGATGTTAATTGCTACCAGAAAAATGGTTAGGTTAGGTAAGTTAGGTTAGGTTTGGTTTGGTTAGGTTAGGTTATGACCGGACATGAAATTCACTGCTTCAACCTTTTTCATAGCTGGTGCACTTAATAACCATGCATGAAAGAATTAAATTAAAAGCAGGAAATTTGATTAACACAATATTAGGTTAGGTTAGGTTAGGACCGGACATGAAATTCACTGCTTCAACCTTTTTTCTAGCTGTTTTACTTAAGAACCATGCATGGAAAAATTAAATAGCAAGCAGGAAATTATGATTAACATTTAGGGTAATTTTTTAACGCATGTACAGCATGATGAAAACAGGTTAGGCATGAAAATCTTTATGGTAACCATAGGTTAGGTTAGGTTAGGACCGGACATGAAATTAACTGCTTCAACCTTTTTTCTAGCTGTTTTACTCAAGAACCATGCATGGCAAAATTAAATTGCAAGCAGGAAATTATGATTAACATTTAGGGTAACTTCTTAACACATTAACAGCATCATGAAAACAGGTTAGGCATGAAAATCTTTATGGTAACCATAGGTTAGGTTACGTTAGGTTAGGACCGGACATGAAATTAACTGCTTCAACCTTTTTTCTAGCTGTTTTACTTAAAAACCATGCATGGAAAAATTAAATAGCAAGCAGGAAATTATGATTAACATTTTCGGTAATTTTTTAACACATGTAGAGCATGATGAAAACACGTTAGGCATGAAAATCTTTATGGAAACCATAGGTTAGGTTAGGACCGGACATTAAATTCACTGGTTCAACCTTTTTTCTAGCTGTTTTGCTTAAGAACCATGCATGGAAAAATTAAATAGCAAGCAGGAAATTATGATTAACATTTTCAGTAATTTTTTAAAACGTGTACAGCATAATGAAAACACGTTAGGCATGAAGTTAGGGTACTTACGAACAAAAAGCGGCCGTCCTGATGTAATAACCCACTCTATCATCTCAGACTTTGACAGGAAGATGTTGCACCTGACACACCTTTCCACTTGAGAATCACCAGCACTTCTCACCAACACTTTCACCAAGGTTTTTTTTTATAACTGGAATAACATCACTTCACTGCACTGTACACAACAGTAAATTCCCGTGTGGTCTAGTGACGATCCATGGAGCCTTGTGAACTTCTCAGCAGCAGCTTTCAGCTCTGTTCCACGTACCAACACACCTGCAGCACGTTGTTGTCGATACGAAATCAACGTGGAGTGGTCGATGTCTGCATACTTAGGAGTAAACATAACCTTCCTCTGCACGTTTCGTCTGGTTTTCGACGCGAAATCAGCCGTGTACTGCTGTAGTTTGTCTCGGGACTTCTTGATATCAAACAAGGTGGAGCGAGGGAGGTTGAACTCACGTAAGATGCGCCCTGTTGACCAGCCGGCGTCCACCTTGTCCAATATCTGCCTCTTCTTCTCCAGAGTCAGAACCACTCTTTTCCTCTTCTCAGAAGGCGGGGCCATCATCACACACATGATGAAGAAGGTGAAGAGCAGTATCAAGCACTGTACGAGGTAGGGTATCACCACAAAAGCAATCACTTCGGCCGCCATTTTCGGAGTTGTTCATGAGGAAGGAGGGGAGTGGGTAATGGCGACCGATAGTGGCATCACGAGTGTAAACAGAGGGGATCGGCACGCGCGGGAAATTCAAACTGACGCGGCCCAAAAAAATCGAAAATTAATCGATTTTTCGGATTTTTTTTTTTCATTTTGGGGGTTGGGCAGCCCAGAATGTCCAGTTAGTGAGTATGTCCGGTTACTGGACGTCCGGATATTAGAGAG
>JAGKTI010000411.1:123337-139729 GCA_018397915.1 Birgus latro
ATAAATCTAAATGGCAGTGGACCGAGAATCATTCAGATTATCAGATTTTTCGGATTTTTGGGTGGCACCCCTAAGACACTTAATTTCATGTTTAAACTGAAATTTTACTGAATGGATCATTTTTTATTCATTCATAATACAATATGACATATAGTAACATTACGTACTACACAAATTTTTTACTTAATAATGTATAACTGAGGACATGAACTGTAATTGGTAAATTAAGAGATGCTGTGGGCTGTTTAACTCACCAGTAATGCGTAGTGTTAAAAACAGCAGTTGTAGGCAGGTAAATCCAATTAGAGAGAGTAAGTACAGGGTTAATAATAATATGCACGTGTTGTAAAAGCACAAAAGCTTAATATGTATTACTGTGGAAAATTCCTTAAACCTATGGTACAGACCCCAAAGTTGTCGGCTGTTTATGAGAAGCTGCCATTCCATGCATTCCCTGGTCCATGACCTCATTGTTTGGCACTTCGGCGCATTTGGTACCCAGTTTGAATTTTTAAATTTTGATTTATTTTTTTTACTTTTGGAGTTTTTGTCGGCCTTCTTCAAAAATTCGGATTACTGGGATTTTCAGATTATCAGTGTTCGGATTAATGGACTTTTACTGTATAACAAAACTCTGACATGTTTTATATGTCTCCGATTTGGGAACTGTTGCTGCTGCCAGTATGTAGTAGATCATTCGAGTATCTAGGAAGCGTATATAAGGATAGAGGAGAGAATAGAGGTGTTTGAGATTAGTTTGACTTGTGGCCTTGCAAAGTCAGTGTAGCCCTGGTGCTTGTGAAATCTGTGGAGTGTAGACGGTGAGCATTAAGTATAATTATTTGGTGAGTAAACACAACGAACGTGTTGTTGTACACTGGGCAACAACCAGTGCTCGTAGGTTCAGCCCCGCGACTAAGAGCTTCTGGAGTCAGTGGGACCTTCTTCGTTTGAGCAATGGACTACTGGAGCGTCAGTGGGAGACACCCAACGGCCTCAGCAAGTATTGACGTCTGGTGGTTCCGAAGAAAATGAGGTCCGAGATCTTGGATAAGTCCCATAACCAGATCACTAGCGGGTACCTTGGAGTGAAGAAAACTTTTAAGTCGGCTGCGACAAAGGTTCTGCTGGACTAGCATGCAGCAGAAAGTTGAAGAGTGGTGTCGGGCCTGTGATATATGCTGTGCCAAGAAGAGACCCAACAAACGTGGTTGTGCCCCTCTTCAGCTGTACCAAGTGGGTGCACCGATGNATACAGTAAGACCTCACTATAACAGACTAATTGGGCCCAAGCCAATCCGAAAAATGTGAAATTCTGATAAAAGCGACATCCGGACTTACCCCAGCTAATCCGGACTTTTTCCGATATATCAGACAATAGTCCAGACTGCATCAGTGGTTTTCACCACCATTGCAGTATTGTACTGTGTTATACCTTCACTACATTAATCAAATGGCATAATAATACTGTACTGTGCACTGAAAAACATGTCTTACTTGTCTTATTGTGGTGAACATAGCTTAAGTGGTCATGTAGTCCGGACTGCTTTCTGGCTTTATCGGACTTTTTCCAATATATAGGAGTTTAATCCGGTAGCTCCTTGAATCCGATAAAAGCGAATTCCGGTCTATTAAAGTCTGTTATAACGAGGTTTTACTGTATATATATTCATTCATTATCCAATCCTAAGTCACCCCACAGAGAAGCATAGGAGTTCGGGGCTAGGCAAGTTGGTCCTGACATTTAAGATGAGAGTGACCAGCCTCACTCATCCATGAATGGCATTACGTGAGCAATAAACCCCAACCACCCCTTGGATATAAAACTTCACCGGCTCAATCCGATTGGAGCACCGTAATTACCCACTAAACCACCAGGTGCCAAAATTTGGTTATATGGTTACTACCCAGCGTAGTAAATGGTTTCCTGGGAGCGGATTCTAAAAGGTGTCTGGGTTACGAGAAAATCTGTGAGAACTTTTGCGATGTGCATACGAGGTTTTGATAAGTGGTATTCTGGAGAGTGTTGTACGACAATCTTAAGAACTGACACCAGGAAACTGTAGTCCGCCCCAGCGCAAGTGTTGGCAAATCAAGGAGTGGAAGGTTTCTCAATTTAAACCTGAATAACCAATCACAGTACACCAGACTATTACATCATAGTGTTACAGATGATGTTTCCATACCGCCAGTAGATTATTTCCACGACGGTATTGAAGCAGTGGAGGACCACCAAAATATTATGTAGCTATAGAAGAAGGGCAGTGAACTTCTCAGTGGAAGAAATAAATGCGCTGATTCATAATTTTTTTGACACAGTGTCATGTAGGCTATCATGATATTTTAGGTGAGTTTCTTATTTACAATGGCTTGTTTAATCAAATGTTTGTGAACATTATATCAGTAGGCTGTAACTTGTGTGTAGGAAGGCTATATTGGCTGACAATGCTAGCTTTACCACTTATATCGAAGTAGTACTTGCTCCGATATAGTATATTGACATCGTCTACAACAGTCCGCTGCCATATGTACTTATTATTTTTTGTAGAATCGCAACAGTTGTATGCACTTAAGGATTAACTGATGCATGAATTAATTTTAAGGATTTGGAGGATGTTTGAGTTACAACATTTCTAAAAATAGGAGAGTTATAAGCCTTATGATGTACTTATGACTGCCTCCCACATGGCGCAACTCTAAGAGGAGAACTGACAAAGCAGCATAGGATTTGCGCTCGTTTTCTAGGGCTCTAGAATATGCACTTAAGTGAAAAGTTGCCCTTATGCCCAAACATGGCGGATTTGCGAGGATTTATGAGCTTTCAGAATCTGCCCCCTGGTGTACAGGAAACCATTTGGCTTGTCACTCAGTGAAGTCACCCACAAGCAGAAGGACGAGGAAAGAATGAAGGCAAGAGAGAAAGAAGAGGGAGTGTAAAGTCACCTGTAGGCAGAAGGACAAGGAAAGAATGAAGGAAAGAAAGACAGAAAAGGATTGAAGGAAAGAAGGATGGAGGAAAGGGCAGACACCCAAGAGCAGCACTACAACAAGTGAGTGGATGGTGAGCACCCCCACCTACCACAAATATATATATACAGTATATATATACAGTAGGCGCGGAAAGTATTGACGCTTTTTTGCCGGTCATTCTTTTTCGCGTTAAGTGAAGTAGGGTCAATACTACCCTCCCCTGTGATGTGAAATGAGCTGACGCTTTTTCAACGGGAGCTGGCAACCCTGCTTGATAGGTTTGGCACCACAGAAGCAGGCTCAGTAATGTTTGGGCAGCCACAGGAGGAGGATTGTCTCTGTGTGTGATGCACCACGAGGGCATGTTTTGACTCAAATAACACAGTTATTTGGTTACCTACCACATTCTTATCATGCCTAAAGTAACCACAAGCAAGGACAAATGTGTGGAAGTGATTACTTTATAAAAAGCTGGCCACAAACTCCCATTTATTGCAAATCAGATGGTGTTAGACTGAGGACAGTGCAGAGACTGGTGAAGTGGTTCAAGGACAGTGGGGAGGCCATTCCTCCCACTCCACTTCCCAAGCCTGGGAGACCTCGTAAGACAACCTTCAGGACCCGTCAGCTGATCTCAAGGCAAGTTAGCAAGGATCCAAGGCTAACAGCACGGGATTTAAAAGAAAAGAACCCACAGTTGCTGGCAGATGTGTCTGTCAGAAGTGTGCAGCAGATGTTGCATGACGATCTGGGCTACAGGAGTTTTTGTGCTCGTAAAAAACCACTGCTAACTGCACTTCAGAAGAAAAAGAAAGTAAATTTTTGTAAGAAATATCTTGCCTGGAGTGAGAAGCAATGGAAAACTGTGCTTGGGAGTGATGAGTCAACATTTACTGTCACTGGTACCCCTTCATCACAAGTGTACCGCAAACCAGGCAGTGACCCCCTGGAACATAAGTACACTTCCAAGTTTGTTAAATACCCAGCCTCACTCATGGCTTGGGGCTGCTTTACATATTATGGTGTTGGTGAGTTGCTAATACTACCTGCAAATGAAAAAGTGAACCAGAACAATTATTTGGAGCTCTTATGCGATGTTTTAAGTGACTCTTTTGATAAAACCAAGGCAAGAGTATTTATGCAAGATTCTGCCCCGCACATGTTGCAAAGTCAGTGAAACAGTGGCTAACAGACTGTGAGGTTCCCTTTATTCGAGATTGGCCTGGAAACAGCCCAGATATCAATCCCATTGAGAATTTATGGGTGCACATGAAGCGGCACATCATCTTTGCCTAAACTTGAGGCTGCAGTCAAGCAGCTATGGAGCAGTTTTAGTCCGTCTGTTCTGCAAAACTACGCCATCAGTCTCCCTAGACGCCTTAAGAAGATAATAAAGGTGAAGGGGAATGCCAGTAAATACTAAATTCAATGGTGAGTGTTAATTTATTTGTTTCTCCTTGCTAACCACAAGAATGTTTTCTTTTTTTAAGATGGCATCAACACTTTCCGCGCCTACTGTATACTGTATATATATATTATATATAAAATTTACACCTCCAATTGCTCATATTCAAATGATTCATAAGAAATCAGTAAAAATTCTACATGGCTAACTGGAACACTGTTATCATGAGAAATAGGGTGTGAGAGGAGTATAGTAGCTGAGAACAATACCTATCATAAGATTGGAACATGAACTCACGGTATTGGGGTCCTGCTGCAATTTTTTCTGATGGAGTTCCCTAAAATTTGTGATGAATTTGAGCAGCATATCCTTCTTGTTGGCTCGCCGAGCAGTTTGCACCTTCTCCAACATCCGGCACACTTGGCTCCAAGGAATAACAGCTGCAATGGGTTTTGACGACATCCTCGAATTGACAACTGTCATGTGGGAGTAAAAGAGATTTACATTATCAGAGTCTCTCTATATAAGAAACTATGATGAAATGTGGTTATGGACCTCTGTCAACTGAAAGTAAAGTGACTGTTCCAATACAGTAGTGCACTGCAATTCGTGAATATACAGTGGACCCTGATTAGAAGTAGGGGATGTGTTGCAACGTATCCCAACTCTTCCACTTGAATGACACTGTAAACTGGGAGAAACTGACAGTTCAGTTTCATAATTTACAAGGGAACATAATATGCAATTTACTGATGACTTAATACCAAACGGGATTACTAAAAGGCAACAAATGATGAGGACTTACTGTACATAATAACTGATGGAAACTTGTTTGTTAATTATCAAAATTAATTTTTTACTACAGGATAACAAGAAATAATGTAAATTAAAAGGCCTCTTGAACTGAGGAGGTCAATTATTCCAGTCAGAAAAGTCTCTTCTAAGCTGAGTAATGTTAGGCATCTTCAGTATGCTGGAGAAGAAACAAGACTTAGGTGGCTCTCTTCTCTGTTCCAAAAGTTGACAGGGAACAGTTTTCCTGATGTAGTGCTGCCTGTTTCTTCCTTCTCCTTTCTCATTCTATCTCTAAGTGAGAAGTATCAATGTTGGGGGGTAGGGTAGTGCGAGACAGACCAAAAAAAGACCTGGGACGAGATCACTGAGCGTGACCTCAGGGTTAAGGGACTAAATAGCGGTAGCTCGATCGGTAGAGAGTTGGCTTGCGGTCCCGTGGGACCCAGGTTCGAATCCTTGTTGGTGCAGGGAACAGTTTAAGGATTTGAATTTCATTAAATCAGGCTTTACTGATCTACCAGAAGACCAGCCGACATGTCGTAAAAATGACCCCGCTAATACCAATACACCAGTCCTGTATGAGACAGCCCTAGCATGTATTCAATATGGACGGTGGGTGTTAAGTGCCGAAGTGGTGACATGTAGATTGTAGGAGGATGACTGGGCCTTGATAGCAGGCTGTGAAGCCTATGCCCAGAGTCGGACACATAAAAAAAAAAAAAAAAGGAAGCTGCCACCATTAGGTGACCAAGGCCGACGCATGCAAGCTTGTTGGAGCCTTCAAAAATGAAAAACACGAAAACGAAGGATGTAGGTTTAGCTATAAGAAAACAGCTGGAATCGCTGCATAACTGTCATCTTGTTTTACCATTTAATATACAGTACTTCATATTCAATAAAATCTAAGATGTACAAGGTACAGATATTAGCTAAAATATTGAAACCCCCTATTTACACACATTTTTAAAAACTATATAAAAAAGGCCCAGTAAATGTTTACAAAGAAATAATAACACAAATCAATTCGTTTGGACAGTTCTAAGTCAACTTTCTTCTGAGACGCTTTTTCCGCAAATAAAAGTTAAGCGAGATATTGTGGGGTCTTTAATGTAGTATTATGGCTTTGCAAACATTAACCCTAACCTTTTTTTTTTTTTCTTAACAGCAAAAATAAACAATAACAAATGTAATTCAAGCCATTTTAGGGATTAACCTACCAAATGCAATTTAACCTAGATCCATGTCATTCGAGCCTAACCGAGACCAATTTCCAATCTTACCCTAAGTCATTGCTGTAGTCCACCTTGACTGATTTCAAATTTGAAAACATACAACAAACGCACGTCCAGTCCTCTGGTTGGCTGAATCAAAACCATTATTCACCAGTAAAAGCAACAGCATACCTACGTAAGAGACAGTTCCCCACAGACTCAGACTTCGCACCTTTCACTTACAACCAGACGAAGCACATCATCAGCAACCTCAAGCACTCATCTGCCTGTGGACCAGACAACATAAGCAACATACACCTTAAACACATTGGACCACAAGGCATACAAGCACTCACCAACATATCAAACTACAGCTACTCACACAACATAATACCCAACATCTGAAAGCATGGCATTATCATCACTATCCCCAAACCCAACAAAGACCCCACATTACCTTCCTCACACTGCCCCATCACACTCCTCTGCACCGCCTCCAAAGTCACTGAAAGACTGGTAATACAACTAGTTACACCTCACACCCCCCTAGCCCCATCACAAGATGGTTTTAGGCCACTACACTCCACAAACACTATTCTTACAGACCTCACACAGAGAGTTTTTGATGGCATGAATTCAGCTAGGCCACCACACAGAACACTCCTTGTCACACTAGACATTAGTAAAGTTTTTGATTCCATCCCCCGCCACAACCTCACAAACAAAATATTCAACACAAACATGCACAATAACACAAAAAGATGGCTAGCAAACTACTTAGCAGGGAGATATGCACATGTAACTTTTGCGGGTCAGTCCTCGAACATCAGAAACTTCACAAATGGTGTCCCCAAAGGATCTGTGTTGTCTCCTACACTCTTCAACCTACACATGCATGACATATCCACACCCTACACACAACAAATACACATAGCTTCCTATGCAGACGACAAAACACATGCACACACCAAAACGCAAACACGCCACACAAATCCTTCAACCTTACCTCAAGACACTACATGAATGGTTCACCACAAACAGACTCAAAATAGCCCCAGCCAAATCTACAGTGACCCTTCTCACAAACTGGACAGCAGAACACAGTCACATTCCACATCTCACCATAGACAACACTCCCCTACCACACACATACATACCCAAAATCCCTGGTGTAATGTACAATACATCAATGTCATATAAACAACACATCACAAATATCAAAAATAAATTAACAACTAGACTCAATGCCTTGAAGTCACTTGCCCATACAACATTTGGACACAACAAAGAAACCACCACCACAGTATACAAACAATATATACATTCAGTGATGAATTATGCAAGCCCTGCTTGGGCTCCTAACCTCACTAAAACACACTACAACACTCTTCAGACCATACAAAACAAGGCCTTAAAAATAATCACAGGCTGCACAGCTACTACACTTACAGACCACCTACACCAAGAAACCAAAGTCCTCAAAGTCAAGGATTACCTAGACATGAGAGGTACCCAAACTCTCGCTGCAGCCTTCACAAACCCACAACATCCACCACACTACATGGCAGCACATCCACACACACCAAGGAAAATCAAAACAACACCCAGCATACAATATCATACACAAATACTATAAACTCTTCCCCCCTGCCCGCCTCAGACCAGCTTCCAGAAGCATATTCATACTCAAATCACTCGCCGTTCCATTCAGTCACTCAAAGACAACACACAGCTGCATGCACGGCCTCCTGATATCCATCCTTCTGAATCCTATCTCCCCTGTGAGGACAGGGTCCACCTGGGCAGGCTGAGATGTGGGGATCATCCAGCCCTCTTGAGTTATCAGAAGAGGCTGGATGACTCCGTCACTGATGCGGGTCCAGGATGTAACACAGCACCCCATACTGTTAAGCACATCATGGAAGACTGCATTGCACACAAACACCTACACCAGCAACACAACATACACTCCTTGAGAGCTCTGTGGGAAAGCCAGGTCTCTGCCATGGCCTTCCTTAGGGACTCGGAGCTGTTCGGCCAGACTGCCTAGGGAACAACTACTACTACTACTACTATAGCATACTGGTACCACCTATGACCACAATACTCCACCAAGAAACAAAATGCATCACTTTTAGTGGGCGAACTGTACAGGCACACCTTAAAGACCCCAAAATATCTCACTTACATTTTATTTCTGGAAGAAACGTCACAGAAGAAAGTTGGGTAAAATTATCGTTTAAGCTGCCAACTCCCCTTTAATTTTATTTTTTCAGAAACCTATTGATTTTAGTGTTTCCTATAGGATTCAGATTGTTGATTTTACCACAAATAACCTGTTTTCGAGTTCTGCCCCTCCCCCCCCACTTCAACCCTCTGCAACAGTCATTTTGCAATAAAATCGGCAATAAAAATTATACAGAAATCACTAATAGGTTAAAAAAAGAATTATATATCTGATTACCTATGTTCTTTTCATTAACCTAACCTAACCTAACCAATCAAACCTAACCTTATATAAGGCTGTGCTGTATTAACCAAAGTAAATTTCAGTCATTTTTTTTTCATTAATCTAACCTAAACTAACCAATCAAACCTAACCCTGTATAAGGCCGGGATGTATTAACTGAACTAACCTAAGTCACTGGTTGTTGGCTTGCCCATGTGGCTTCTAGAGACGTGCTGCTGCAATGGAGGAGTTTAGCAGTCGTACATTCCTATAGGAATAAATATCTTGAGAAGTACTGACTGAAATATTCCGTCATCATTCCTGGAAGTCTCATCCAGGAATTTAATAGAAGCATGGTCTTTTTTTAAAAAATTCACAATAAATTCATAAAACTCAGTCACAACTCGAACAGAAACACTGGACAGTCACCATAGACTACATTCAAATTCATATGATAGGCCTCCCTTTCCTGTTAACAGAAATAAGGTTTGAAATGACTGGCTAAAAACAAAAGAAAGTGTAAGGAGGCTGCTCATTGACCATAATCCATGATTCATTCAAAATGATTGCCCTTCACATCAGGTTGCTTATTGGTTGCCACTCACGGCCGGTAAAGTGCAGTGGAAACCAATGTACACACTCATAACTCACCAAATCTGGCTGTGACAAAACCATCTTCTGACTGAAATTTCAGAAAATAAAAAAAATCTGTACAGTATTGCCATTATTTACTACTGAGTTTCGGTGGTCAGTGTTGGAACTCAAAGTTCTTGTTACCGAGAGAACTATCAACTGGCAAACGGAAAAATAATGAATTCCATTAGGGGTTGAAATGGTAATAGAATCGAAAGTTGGCTTTGTACTGTGCAACAAATTGAGTGACATTATTCCTTAGGAATCTGGTGCTATGTTTTCGTAAACATTATCCAAAAGCCCACTGTATATGATAAATTATAAAAAACAGTAAACAATCTGGTCAACAATTCATTCCACTATGAAATCAGCAAATAAAGCATGGCTGTAAACATATTTAAGCCAGTACTTCATGAGTTACCAGAAAGTGTTAGGAACATAACAGCAAATTAATACCAGAAGTATGAAATGTCTTCATCAATTTACGACTATGAACCACTGCTACTTACAAACCTTTCTGAAAATGAAGTTCAATTGGACAGTTCGGGGATCAGGTGATCAAAGAGAACTGTGGTGCAACAGATAAGTCGGCCCAATGTCTTCTAGCAGGTGTAGATTGCTCGACATACTACGTGTAGAGGTCCTTCGATTTCTGCAAAGGGCGTTTTAGATTTACGCCATATCAGGTACAGTGGATTAATTCGAAAGGCTATCAATAAAATCAGCTACACCCACCTCAGGAACACAACTACAATCGTGTTTGTTTATTATACAGCGATTGATAGACGAATTACCCAAACCGTACCAAAAACACCCAAGTAGGGATAGAGTTAACTATAAAAGCAAAACAACACACCAAAAACTAACTTTTAAGTATCTATACCAAGAAATCAATAATTAACATAATGAAGATCATATGAATATATCTGCAAGAGGAATTACATTTTTTCACCTTAACTTAGCCCAGATTTTCCTTTTGCACCTAATTTAGCGTAGCTCAGTGACCGAAATGATGGTTCAACATCCTTTCCATAGCATTTCTTTGTGACTACAATCATATTATAGTCTTCAGCTCACATCTACTGTTATGGCTCAGCATTCAAGATGGAAATGTTGCGGCAATTTCAGGCCAAGAGCCGTGCTTCTGTCAAAAGTAACTTTTATTGGCATGGGGTTTTCAAAGATATATTGGTTTTCCATAAATATTGTGAATTCTATCTTACATAGAACCAATATCCATAGAATACAATGTCTATTCACGGGCCGCCCGGGAACGAAATAAAACGTGCCCGCTCCAGGGTGATGACGTCACACTTTCCTCTCGTCAATGTACCCAGGTATTTGAACTCTCTCACAAATTCCAGTCTCTCTCCATTCCCTGTAACATCGCACTGGGAGTCACCTTCTCTCTCAATAACCATCACTCTTTTCTACATTTACTCTCAAGACACGAGGTTCACAGACATCAGCAAAATTCTGCACTAGCCTATTAAGTTCTTGTCTGCTATTTGCAAGTAGTACTGCATCATCAGCATACAACAAATTTGTGCTATTCCACCCATCACCATTCATTACCAATGCCATCCCCCTCTCCATTACTCGTGTTTTTACTTCTCTTATCACCCGATCCATATATCTATACAGTATATATATATATATATATATATATATAACAACCATGGGGACATCACGCAACCTTGTCGCACGCCCACACCGATCGTCAACCATTCACTTAGTTGGCCATTAATCCTTACACATGCTTCACTACCATCATGAAAACTCTTTACGGCACCTAGCAGCTTACCATCTACACTGTACATGCGCAAAACCTTCCACAATCCTTCTCTGTCCACTTTGTCGTATGCTTTTTCCAGATTAATGAATGCCATAAACACCTTATGGTCCTTCTCACAAGCCTTCTCTGCTATCTGTCTCACCGCAAATATTTGATCCACTCCTAAAGCCACCCTGTTCATTACTCACTAGGACTTCTGATATCTCTCCTACTTTCTCTATAATAATTCTTGCATACACCTTCCCAACCACACTCAATAAACTTATGCCACGATAATTCTTGCACTCACTTCGCCCACCTTTATTTTTGTACAGGGATACAATCACTGCCCTTTTCCACTCAACTGGCACAGTTTCACTCATCCATGCCTTCTTCCATATCTCCAACAAGCACTTCATTCCACTAACTTAATCATCTCTGTATGAAACTCATCAGCCCCAGATGCTTTCCCATTTTTCAGCCGCCTCACAGCACTTCACCTGTGTGAGTGTCACGTCTCCTGGCACTTCATTCCTTCTCTGCTCACCACCAAAACCAATCAAGTTTACAGCTGCTCTGCTCTCTCTACTCCCATTCATCAGGCTTTCAGAATATTCTTTCCATCTGGTCCTTACTTCAACCCCATGGATTAATAATCTACCACCTACATCCTTCACACCATCACATTTCTTTCCACTTTCACTTCAACATTTCCGCACCTCATTCCAGAATAGCTTCCTATTTTCAGAGGAGTTTGCATTCACTTTTCTTCCTAGATCATCATTTACCTCCTCCTTTTTCCTCTTCACTAGTCTCTTTACGTGCTTCTTGCTCCCAGTATATTCAGTTCTTATTTCAACTGAACCCCCGTCCTGTAAACAGATGTATATTTATACATCTGTTTATTATCTTATGAGTAAACTCATAGACATGAATAAATATACGGACTGATTGCTTGAGAGAGAGAGAGAGAGAGAGAGAGAGAGAGAGAGAGAGAGAGAGAGAGAGAGAGAGAGAGAGAGAGAGAGAGAGAGAGAGAGAGAGAGAGAGAGAGAGATTCGTGCTTAATGAACTTTAAGTATGACATGAGATAATTTTCTAGTGACTCTAGTCCATATAATGATATGAGCAGGGTATGACGAAAACCAGTAAAGAGTTTGGCTAGAGATTAGTATATTATTTATTTGCCTCTTTTTTAACATAACATGGAACCAAATGTTAGGAAAAAAATATATATATATTTATTGTGTAACAATGTAAGGTACGAGCTAGGAAGCGGAAGACGAGTGTGACGTCATCACCCGGGAGAGGGCAAGTTTTCTTTTGCTCCCGGGCGGCCCGTGAGTAGACATTGTATTCTATGGATATTGTATAGAACTAGGTGCTGAAGACAGTGGCGCAGATAGGTTTCGACGGATGAGGGAGGGGGGCCCGAAGAGGGGCCAACTCTATTGGGGGGGGGGGGGATAATGCAAGACATTGTCCACAAATAAAATAAACCGAAAATTCAAAGGGGGGGCCAGCAGGGGGGCCAAAGGTCTGACTGGGGGGACCCGGGCCCCCGAGGCCCCTCCGTTGCTATGGCACAGGCTAGCCGCTAGTGTGACTTCACTGGGTATGAGACTTCGCTGTTCTCTTGAGTTGAGTGTTGCTGATCGTCTGTAGTACCAACCTATTAGTCATACAAGTCATGCAAATCAATATGGCAGTGTGGCTGAGTTAAATTTCAGAGCGAATGCAGTGATTCTAAGTTCCCGTTATCGTCATATGGTGTTGCATTAGATGAAACACATATCGTAAATGTTTGTGTAAAAAGGTAGTAATCGCAACTCCAGGATCATCTGAACGTAAATCCTATGGACTGCATGCTGAAATTGCCCTCCTACAGTGTACCACCAGTGTTTCGGGGGGGGGGGGGATAAGGTGTGTTACTTGAGAAACGATTGTAAAACTGCAGTGGAGTCGACCACTTATATTGTTGCCACCGCGAGAAGTCACACGTTCGTTTATGGATATGCAAAGAGAGTAAAACGTGGGGCATTCTATCTATAACCAGACGCCTTAATTCCGTATGGGGTGGCCACAAACAAATCGCCTCCATATCGCCCACAGACCCCCACCATTTCGCTGTTCTCCCCCAGTTCCCCCCCCCCCCTCTCTCTCATATACCTCCCCACTCCACCCCTCCATCTCATCCTTGGTCTCCCCTTCCCTTGCCCCCCTCCACCTTAGTCACATACATTCTCCTCGTTAGTCTCTCGCTCTCCAACCTCTCCACATGGCTACATCACCTCACTGTATTTCTCCTAACACATTCTGTCACTTCCACACCACAACGCTCCTTCACTTCCTCATTCGCCAGTCTATTTCCATTCAATTCCATATGCTCCTCTCGAATAACTTATTTCCACTGTTCTCACTCTTACGTCCTTCCAACGCCGTCCATACGTTAAAGCTGGTATCACAATACTATGGTTTTCGCCATGAAAAATTCACTGTTGATTTAATCAATCTCCTGACTCATACCATACATCAATCAACTGACCAACATGGAGAAACCCATGCAGTAGCCCTTGGTATTTCGAAAGCTGATTTAGTGTGGCACTGTTCCCTGCTATCCAAATTCTCTTGCTATGGTCCATCATCTTTTGTTCCTCTGATTTCCTTATATTTTAGTGTCAGAAAGATAAGAGTAAAAGTAGACAATGTATATTCCAATTTCCACTCGATTAATGCCGGAGTGCCACAAGGATCAGTTCTCGCTCCAACCCTATTCCTAACTCATATTAATATCTGTCACCCATAATCCCATTCACTCATATGCACATGACTCAACACTTCACAGTTCAATCACACTTAAACACCCATTCACAAAGTCTAATATCTCTAACTCAAAACTAAGTACAACAATCTCCATAAATCAAGACTTATCTAAGATCACGGAATGCAGACAAAATATTTTGTATCATTTAACGCTACGAAAACCAAATATATACAATTTACTAATAGGTAGAAATTGCCTGATTCCTATATTACCTTCAATGCTACTAATATTCCTATCTCTGAAACTATTGAAATTTTCGATGTTTCACTTAACACTGTCCTCAGCTGGACCTCTCAAGTCAGATCACTTGTTAAAATCGCTTCAAAGAAACCTGGATTATTGTACTGAGTCCGTAACTTCTTCACTGACGAGCAGTTAGTTATGATTTACAGGAATCATGTGCACTCTCAGCCGGAATACTGCTCACCCTTATGGACAAAATTTAGAACAAAGCTATTGGAATTATTCGTAACCCGACTATTACTAATGAAATACCTCCCCTACAAGTAGAAAGAAGTGTTGCCTCTTCTGTATTACTTTACAGACACTTTTATGGCAAATGCTCTGACGAAGTTGCATCCATTGTGCCCCCTCTTCAAGCCCTTCCCCCGCGCTACACGAGCATCTGGTAGCGCTCATGACTGGACTGTCACACTGTCATATAGCAAAACTTTAGCCTATCGGAATTCTTTTATTCCTGAAACAGCATCTCTCTGGGACTCGCTTTCCCAGAGTGGTTTCCCCCAATCTTCAAACTACAGCTGCTCAAGTCCTACTGTTATTTTTTTTTTTTTTTGAATGGAGGACATACAGTATGTAAACAGGTGCATGGTTTTTTTTTTACTTCCTCTGTTCTGTTATTATAAAAAAAAAATGAAGCAACTTTACTTCCATGCTCACTTTCCCCATTCCTTATCATTGCTTCCAGAGATCCAGCAACCTTCCTTCCCTGTTGTAGCCTGTCAGGCACTTCATCCTCTAAACTTCCATCCTTACGCATCACACTAAGCAAGTATTTTAATACAGTCACATTTTCCATTTCCTCACCGTTCAACTTTTGACATGGGACATTGCTTGAGATTAATTATCTGCAGTCTCAGAACTGACATACCACTGAATAATAATAATAATAATAATAATAATAATAATAATAATAATAATAATCTATCTATCTATCTATTTCCAGACGCCATAATCCCGTAAGGGGTGGCCATTTGACTTTGAGTTATTTGTTTTACAGCGAGGGGCACTAACCCTCCACAACCCACTTGTTGACACGTAGGGAGCACGTATGGTTTGGTTATATGATTACCACCCAGCGTTGTAAATGGTTTCTTGGCTTACAGGAAACCATTTGGCTTGTCACTCAATGTAAAGCCACCTGTAAAAGAAAGAAAAGCAATAAGAAGTGACAGGAAAGATAGGAAAAACAGGAAGAGAGGAGGACAGGCACAGAAAAAGAATGCTAAAGGCTAAGGAAGAAGTAGGCAGCACTACATCAAGTGAGTGGATGAATAATAATAATAATAATAATAATAATAATAATAATAATAATAATTAGAACACCGTAAAATTGTCCCCAGGGCAATTCTGATAAAGAAAAACCTCCCACAGTAACTGCCTAGCATCTTGTGCATATCACCTTAGGTCATCACAGTTTATAGTATGTCCACCAAGCTCGGTGGCTCTAGCTTTAATTCTTCATGGAAATGACATCCGGAATATCCCGAAAAATCCTATTTTTTTACACCAGGCAATCTCTGAATAATCAACCGATTGAAACCATACTCCTATCTCCGATGCGGTCGCCTTTGCCATATTGCAATAAAATTTCACCTTGCTAGTTTAAGCAATTTCTAAGACAGCGTTCCGGAATCGTTTCTTCCATTCTGAATATTATCCAGTGATCCGGTTGATGAACTGCCATCATATTTGGCCAGCAGAAGCTGCCAGCTGGGTGACTGGACTGACAAAGTTTGAAGGCTCAAGGCTGCAGAGCATCCAGGTAATGGCCATTTACTTTATAAGCAAAAAGAATATTAAGAATATTTAAAAATATAAGGAAACTTCCCCCAGGAATGTGGGCAGTTTTAATAACACTAATAATATCATAATAATAATATTCCGTGTTTCTTCTCACTTAACCAGAAATATTTGTAATGACAATATTTACTAATTTATACTCGTATATGCGCTTGCTTATCCATTTCCTCTGAAAGTCTATTCTTTACATAGACAAAAGATCATTCAATAAGAAAACAATATACAATATGAAAGTTATTCCACATTCTCTCTCTCTCTCTCTCTCTCTCTCTCTCTCTCTCTCTCTCT
>JAGKTI010000412.1:0-11112 GCA_018397915.1 Birgus latro
GACGCTACACTTAATGGTGGTACAGAATAGAAAGTGTATACCTGTGTGTGTTTGTGTGTGTAATATTAACCAAACTGTAACCAAAGCAAAAGACTATTTTCTAAGTGCAATGAAATCATCTGGAAATAGCGGGAATAAACAATGGAGACTACTGCGCAGATTATATTGCTTCAACACCCTTCACTACAAAAAGCCTCGTCGAACATCTGTAGAAAATTCATCTGCACATGGCAATAACAGACTCATCATACCGAGAAGAAAAAGGCAGTAAAAGTATCACTATAATGCATAATATTAACAAACACATCATGATCATAGTACTCAGCCGTTTGGGAGGAAGTGTGCTTGGCCAACGAATATTCAAAGGATGCAGCTTAACCTACAGAAACGGGAAAAAACTCACCGTCAACTGTTGGTAGGCGTCAGTCTGTCCTCAAACGGCCGAGGTGATACGGTGCTTAGCGTGACACGTGTATAAAACCTACAATTCTTTCTCCTGGACTTGCTGGAGATGTTCGTCCTTTTGCAACCCCCCTTTCCCGTAGATCAGTACAGTAATTCGGTTCCACATCTTTTTCACTGCACTTTTTCCTTATTTGCGCCTTATGTTAGTGTTACTTTCTTGCTATAGCACAACACTTAAAAGAGAGATGGAAAACTTAAGCCGTAAACATAATTATTATGGTACGTACACTACAGAGGGAGTTCTTGGCCATTCAAACACCCTCTAAACAAAAAGTATTTACATTGGTTATGGAGATTTCGCAAGGTATATTCCTCGGCGATTTAATTTTGCTGACTTCACTTTGTAATCTGCATGTTTATTATTAATGAGAAAAATGAATGTTAGGCAGATTATAACATGCTAGACAAATTAAAACTGACTGCAAAATAAATTGCCAAAGACAGAAATCATACGAAATCTACGTAAACTAGAATACGGCTCCTAAGTTGAATAAAATTGTTTGGCGGTAACATGAAAAAAAAAAAAAAAGCAAAATACGTGTTTGTGCTGAAAGGTTTTAACATGAATAATAAGACAAGGGAAAAAAAAGTGGGGAAATGAGGGAGGACAGATAGGCAGATAGATAAGTAGATGGACAGATAGATAGATACGTAGATTGACAGATACGTAGATAGACAGATAGGTAGAGACATAGACAGATAGATATAACAGATATAGATAGAGGTTATATTATTCCAAGTAGCCGTGTTACTCAGTGAATTACTGAATCTAATGTATGACTCAAAGATAGCAGGAAAAACCTCAAAGATAACGAACGGTGTTTGAGAAGAGGGCAAATTTTTATCGCGGTACTTGAGATATCTATGAAGCACTTTCTCTCTCTCTCATTGTCTCAGATTTCAAAACACCTTCCAGAGAAAAATATTTTGCTTATTTCACCTTAACACCCTCAGACTCCAGTGACTAGAGAGAAGGCAGCCGGAAGGCGGAGGACAGGGTGACACGGAGGCGATATGCTAGTGGCCACCCATTCCGGGATTAAGGCGTCTGACTATACGCAGATAATAATTACTTACCATGACCGCCTTGCAGAGGTTCGATGACAAGGCGATCTTTTTCCTTTTTTCATGTAATGCCATCAAGAGAAGTAGACTGGTCATCTACCCTTATATGCACTGGTCAACGGTAGACTTGCCTTGGACCCTTACACCTTGAGAGGGGAGTAATACTGGACTGTGTGTTTATGTATTGAATTACTTATTTACATATTGCATATTATATTTTATGATGCTGAAGAGGGAAGCCTTCATGTGATGGCACCAGTGTAAGACAGCTGCTCCATTGCTCAGTTATACAAACATCCCTCAGCTCCCTCTCCATCCTCTGAGAAAAGGATGCTGGACTGCAGGTGGATGACAGCTTCATCCTGCGGTTCACTGGGTTCACATTCAGATAAGCCTGGTTACTAATACGGCACTAAAACTGCTACTCGTACTATGATTACTGTTACTATGGTATATACCAATACTACTACTTCCACAATATTTTCTCCTCAGACCTACCGGCAGCGCCAACAGAATGCAGCCACTAGAAAATCCCGTGGTGAAGCTGATAGCAGAACAGCATAACGTCTCACCAGCACAGGTACTCATCCGCTACCTGGTGCAGCTCAAGGTCATCACCATCCCGAAGTCTACCAACCCGGCTCGCATCAAGTCCAACTTTGACGTGCGTAACTGTGTAGTTCATTCACTGTCACATTCTTCCTTTTCCTTGTTGTCTGAACCCTACCTTACTATACCTGCAGGTGGAAAACAGAGGTGGGATGAATACAGTGATGATGATAATGAATTCTGTTGTGCCCTGAGATCATTTAGTCATGTAGACAGAATGACGAATTAGTGACCGACAAGGAGAGTGTCTATGAGTGAGGCAGAGGGAGAAAGGAGAAAGCGGGACTGAGAACAAGGTGGAGGATGGGGTGAAGGTATATGAGTAAAGATGAAGTGAGCTGGAGGAAAGGAAGCATGATGACAAAGGACAGGGTGACATAGAGACAATTTACTTAGACTACCCCATCATAAGACATCAGGTGATAGATACGGTATATAGAATTCCGTAGCAGATCACTTCTCATCAGTTCAATATCTTTTTCATCATCATCAGGCTATCACCAGAATCTATTCAAGGTTGGGAGAATCTCTAGTAGTAATTAAGACTACTAAACCTTCAGCTCCGAAAAGTCTACCCTAAATTGAATAAGACTGTCTAGAGATGTCATAACTACTCGTAAAACAAAAATAATGCCCTCATGATGAAGAGATAAAATTTCTGGAGTTGCTTCTAGATACAGTTTTTACCCTTACCATCTCAGTGACTGGTATGAATTGTTGGAACAATAATTAAGTGGACACTTTACAACAAGGAACTGAATGGAACAGTTATCGATCAAAATGAAGTACAGTACAGTGTATCATAAAAACTGTACTGCTGCAGATCAGAGAATGCATTTCAAGCTTAGAAATGATAGATTAGAAGCAAAAGACTCAAAGAGCTTCTCTTGCCTACCATTTCAGCATTCTTCACAGATACTGTTCTGCTTAGGAGGCCCTTTTAAAACTTTCTTTAGCTCTCTCTCTCTCTCTCTCTCTCTCTCTCTCTCTCTCTCTCTCTCTCTCTCTCTCTCTCTCTCTCTCTTTTTTTTTTTTTCTCTACATTTATTTGCTTATTTTTAGCAAACAAGGGGAGGAGGGGTTATTCAATATTTGTTGGAGTATTAGCATCATTTTTTTACATTTTTTATCTGTCTGATGTAATGTCCTGACAAACCTAATTCTTACATAAGTAGGAGACAGTATTTGTCTCAGCCCACATGAGTCACAACCATCACGGCCCTATTTCAGGTGTGGGGGTTCAAGCTGACCGACCTAGAAATGGCCGCACTGCAGTCGCTGGACATGGGGGAGGCAGGACGTATAATGAACAGCACAGAGACTTTTGAGTACGTAACTTGACTCACAGAGATATATGAGACATACAAGATCCCAAAGCCTCTTCTAAGCCGCAAACATTATCTGTTTTGTAGACTGAACATAAGAAAATCATGTCACGGTTTAACTGTAAAATAATTTAGGGGTCGGTAGTAAGGCAGGACCAGTATGAGGCACAGTGAAACAGAAGAGTGGTAGCACATAATGGTATGGTGTAGTCTAGGAGGGAAGGACTGATACAAGGCACACGAAGTGAAACAAACGAGTGGCTAGCTGATTGTTGTCGACAGGAATGTTTATGCGAGAAATGTTAAAAGAAGTGTACTGTACGTGCAGTACAGTACACTTCTTTTTCTGACAGTAAACTCTCAATTATCTATCATCACAACATCCGGCCCAACGCAATATCTAGCACTGCTGGCTTGACTCTGTTAAAGGAATATCCAGCGAAAATATGCAATATCCGGTGCCGAAACGGGATATAACCGGCGGTTCTATGCAATATCCAGCACCAAGGTGTATCAATTGGCTCATAAGCGGCAGCCAACCAGCGCTGTATTACTGTGTTGCATTTCTTATTGCATTTTATGATTAATTTTCATCTTTTATGACGGGAAAATTTGTAGGATGGAGGTACGAGACGGACAGTAACGCAATATTCAGCTCTACGCTGAATATTGGGCCAATGGGGGGAACTATGCAATATCCAGCATTTCACATTATTTTGCATAGTGCTTGGCTGAATTATGCTTGATAACTGAGTTTTCTGTATATCATCACAGTAAAGGGGTCGAGTTTACTTCAAATCTGAGCACTAATAAATGTTTATAATCAAAATAAAAATTTCCTAAAAAAAAAAAAAAGTCATAGGTATGTTGTTGATCTCCCAGTTCCATGTGAATGTAGGAATCTTGATTAGAAGGCTGATTATGCGGCAAAATGTTCTATATCGGTACAGTACTAGGAGCTCCGTGGAGGAACTCCAAACACGCAAAAATAAAAGCTGAGAACACTGATAGAATAAAAGATTTTGGACACATGGCATCTTCAGAATTCTTCCATGGAGCACCTCATGTTATTTTGATGATGATGATCCATGAATGAACTCTGAAGGTGCCATGGGTAAGAAAAAAAAATGTTATCTACCCATTTTCTTAGTTTATCAAGTTTGGCACATTCAGAGTTACTCCAAATCTCCTTATATTTCAGATAAAAATGTAGCTGCCAGTCCCTATTATCCCTATAAGTGTAAGGGCCCCAAGACTGGTCCACTGTTGTCTAGTATATTAAAGGGTAGATGACTGGCCAATTCTGCATTACTGTATTTGATAGAAAAACCTTATATTACCTCTTGTGTTTGAACTCATACATCTAGCTGTCATCACTCTAAATGGAACATTCTGATCACTAGACCACCAACCATTGTTTTTGCTTCATTTCATTTTTAAAGGCTCCAACCTGCTTGCATGTGTTGGCCATGGTCAAGGCTCTCCAAGCTGCTCGATCTTTGGTGGTGTCCCTATTCAGTCCCTTATCCCTGAAGTCACACTCAGTGGCCTCATCTCAGGTCTTTTTCGGTTTACCTCTCGCAACCCTACTCCTAACGTTAACACTTCACTTTCTGCACCCAGTTATCATCCCCCATCCTCTCCACATGCCCAAACCATCTCAGTCTACCTCTCCTCATCACAACACCAATGCACTCCAGTCTCATCTACCTCTTAACTCTTCCATTGTAAACCTAGCCCCCTCTGGCACCTGGTACTCAAGGACTCACTGCACATCCACCTAATCATAGTCATTTCTATATGTTTGAGACTGCGAATATCCTCTTCCTTTACTGTCCAGGTCTCACTACCATACAGCATTACACTCCTAACACATGCCGCATACAAAGATCCCTTAGCACGGAGGGACAGTCCTCTCAGTGTCAAGAGAGGCAACAGCTCCCTTAACTTCTTCCTGATTATTTAATGGTCTAAGACACCAGTCACAGTTAAGGTCAGGTAATAGAAGTACAGTACTGTGGTTGTAGTTGCAACCCCAAGTTCATCTAAATATGAAGCTGTTGGACTATCCTTCCGCAATCCATGTTCTCATTTTGGGGGATAAGGAGGGGACTGAGGGACATTTTGGGCAGCTCAGCTGCCTAATAATACCAATGCCATCATATGTAGGACTCCCTCATGTTCTTACCTTTTCATTCCACCATGCTGTTCCTTGCACCCCCTTTCATCTCATCACCCCACACACCACCTCACTTGATTTCATAATTCACTATATTCCAGTTGTACTTTTCCAGATCATAACCTTTTATTTTCTATTTCAGTATGAGATCTCACCCAGAGTGCCCGTATTAGTTTGGGAAAAGCCTCGAAGAGAACAACAGAACACCAAAGTGGTTGTACACACAGTTTTAACTGATGATTGCAACAGCACTTCCTTATAAGTTACAGTCGCATAACAATGCTCAGTTTCTAATATTTTTTTAGCTTTGCACACTGGAGCAGCAGTAATCAACTGCCTACATAATCACAATGTTTCAAGAGCATATCTCAGATAACCCACCCCACACTTGTAATACCTGAAGTGTCTTACAAAACTATGAGTGTATTTATTTTGCTTTCACACAGACAGTTGCCAAACATCTAAAAATGAAACTAGTATGTATTTTCAGGTGAAAGCACAAATATGTAAAAAAGAAAAAAAAAAGTGAAGATCCTCTATACACGCCTGTACATCCCTTGACTTCTTTTGTCCAAGCAGTACTTGAGTAATGGGTAGTGATGTGTGTTGTTGCAACCCCAGGCTCATCTGGATAACCCAGTGGACAGCAAGAAACCACTCACTTTAGCCGAATATTCCCAGAAGTCATTTGTTAGGTTACATTACAGGAATGCCTGTGTTGTGAGTGTGGTGCATGAGGCAAGTGTGCTGTAGTGTGGGTAGTGGATTGTTTGAGAGTTGTATTTTGTGTCTGTACTGTACCAAGTGATGTGTGGCAAATATGACAAGGAATGATCATTGCAAGTCCAATGTTGGGGCTGACATTCCATATACCATTTATTTGATACCATGTCTGCTGATGAAGAAACCTTCCAAATGATTCATACAATAAACAGTAACCATCTTATATTCCCCATTTTTATCGCATGAACCACACTTCCATCTCTAGGCAGTTTATGGGACCCAAGATATTTAAGTCATTTAAGGAAGCCCCGTGGTCTAGTGGGTCGATGCTCTAACCAGATGCCCAAGATGGCCTTCAAGTCCAAGACTAGGTTACGGGGAATTGCTCACATACCGTAATAATATTCAGGGCAGAGTGACTCGTATTTCTTGCCTTAAATGTCTGCATGATGAGTAAAAAATATATATACTGTATATATAAAATAAAAATAACAGCAATTTTGTAAATATGCAAACCTCCAGGATATAAGAAACACACTGCTGCTCTGTGTCATCATCTTTACATGTATTTATAAAGTTGCCATACAAAGGAAGAAACCAACTCTTAATGCTACAAGCTTAAAGTCTGGTCATAGATATCTTAATTTTTATGAAGTTAACAAGCAATATAAAAATAGGCTAATATAATCACCATCTGTATCCAAAACACGAGTCAGATTAATAAAGTATAAAACTCCATCTTGTAATCACCAGGCTGCCTCTGGTAAAATGTCATCCAGAGACTGAAGGTTGCATTTTCGCCAGCTTAAGATGATTTCCAATGCCTCGTCCTTAGCAGTTTAATTTGCATACTCATAATCATCACCCAAAATGCCTTGCTCCTTCCTGGCTGTGACAGAATTGCCCTTAGACTACCTTACCCTTACACACAAGTGCCTCTCTCTCAACACTCCTCCTCTTTTTCTTTCTCTAATCAGTATGCTGCTTCACTGTGTTCTTCCATACTACACCTAATTAATCTCTTGTATGTTATCCATGTCTTCCAAATATCAATAAGTAGTAGTAGTAGTAGTAGCTGTAGCTCAGATTCATCTGAAATGTGAACCCAATGGACTGCATGCTGAAGTAGTCCTCCTCCTACAGCCCTCCATCCTAATAAATACAAGAAAATACTGACTTCTCATATGTCAAAATAAATCATTAAGGAGGAAGTACTGGGAAGCCTCCTTAAGTGACAAGAATACAACTCTGAGAATCCTACTGACACACCACACATGCTATGTATAACTTTCATTCGGCGTGCAGGCAAACTGGCTGTCTGCTACAATGTAATATTTAAAGCATTGTTAAAGAGGCAAACAGCAGTAGCTTGCAAATTCAACAAACAGGATTTATTGTGAAAGCGACTATTTTTGTTGTTCGTACCTCCACAAATGAATGCTCTTTGTGTACATCAAGCTGATAGGATCCATACATAATACAAGTTACTTCAGCACATTCACAACAATATGCTGTGGCTGTCACCTCATGCAACCATACAGGATTATGATTTATCTAACTATTGATTCACAGCATCTCAGCCACTACTCAGTTAGGAATCCTCCTCCCATGACACAAAGGCATATTATGATGGTCCTGACAAGCATTGGCATGATTAATACACCTTCTTACCTATAATGTATCAACAATGACAACAGATACGGATTGGTTCTTGAACAGTTGTAAACAAATCAATATCAACGTAAATTTTCAGCTATATTACACAACAGCATCATAATGCATTCACATATCTTTTTCTTATATCCACACAACAATTTTCTCCAAAAAGTTGCTTTGAGTGTTTTGCAACAAATAAGTATTGCAGCCACAAGCTTGATACCATAATGCTTTAGATAATTCAGTTTCTTATTTACATACACACTCATACTCTTGTTCAGAAGGGTGGCTCTTTAATACCTCTTTCTTTTTATTCTCCACACTGAAACTGTAATCTCTTGTATGCTAATGATTTTGTAGGACATGCACAGTTTGCACAGAATTCATACAAGAGAATAATAACACACCATATGCAGAAAGAAATCAGCAAGAATATTGGTGGTACAGCCAACTTACATGATGAGAATAAAGGCCATGATATTTTGGGTACTAAATATGGAACAAAGTGCAAGAGTGTGTACAGTAGTTATAAATATATCATTACTGCATTAGGTAAAATTACAAATGCTCTGTAATAGATCAATGTTTTGATTAGTTATGTCCAACCCTTTTTGTAAGTGGACCAAAATACCTTGTCTTCATTACAAAAGAAAATATGATGTAACACACAGACAAGGCACCTGCTCTATTTCTCTCACAGTCACTGGAATACTTGTATCAAAAACACAATTTTCTGGCCATGAGCACCTACCCCTCAGCACCCAAACACAACATGTAACAACATCCCAACAACCACTTCCACTCACTCCCTTCTTGGCCACTGCAGACAGATCAAGATGACAGTTAGTTCTCACCTAAAGTCTGTGTGTGTAAACAGAAAATGCCACTTTAAATGAAGCAACTTTAAGTAATTGGTGTGAGGGGCTGGTAATGAAGGAACTTTAACCATTTAAGAGTAGGTGACATATTTTGTTATATTTTTGCTTACTCCAAAGGGTTTTATTTAGCTTGAGATATTTCCTTTTCAATTGGGGGTTTACACACAGCCTTCATCAGCCCCGTCAGCACTAAAGATCTGTCCTATGCTGAATAAACTTGTCAGGAGATGGAGAATAAAATCAAAATGATGTCCCCCAGCTCAATAGGTTACGTGAGACAACTTCAAACAAAGCCTAACTGTTCCCGTCACAAGATCAAACATTCCCATGGCTCTTCAGACTACTGCGTCTGGCTCATAGCAAAGGGAACTCCTTGTTATATGCCAAAGGTGTTTTTCAAATACCACAGCTTTCTCCATACAGGTGGTATGGTAAATTGAGGAAAACTGGAAACTGGCAAGAGAGTTTTATAGGTAACAACGAGGATTTAACACTGTGAAGCTGGTGACATAATTTTAGTTTATTCTTGCTACTTCAGGATAATTTTACTCAACTTAGGAAGATCTCTTGTTGTCTATCTACAGCCTGAAACCTTAATCCCAAAAGGGGTGGCCACAAATAAATCACCTCCATATCACCCTGTCCTCTGCCATTCGGCTGCCCTCCTTCCAACTCACCCCACCTTTTCTCATATATCTCTCCACTCCATCACTCCATCTCATCACTAGTTATGGGGTTAATAATTATGGCTATATCTAACCCTTCCAGTTCAAAATGTCTATCATATGGTGATTAAAATCATGTGATGATAATAAAATAATAAATACGTCATTGGACTGGAAACGTTAATAGGCCATTTTTCTGCAATCACTATGCACTATAAAAAAACAAAAAAAAAGTAAAAATGCAACACATACCGAGGACTCACTGTACTCCACCTACAAACTACCGTACTGTGTTACCCGACACCACACTAAAGTTAATCATCACAGCTTTCAGTACATAAACAATGTTAACAATATTGGAAGTGCTTATAAAACACTTCATTCTGTGTCTTCATGAGCAAAGTCAAAGTGTTGTCACCCACTGTATCACTTATCCGTTAACAAAAAAAATTAGATGAAAGTGGTCTAATCTATTTTCTGAGAGATTCACAGAACTGAGACATCTTTAAGTGTCTCTACCTAAGTAAAAAAATAAGCAGCGATGAATGTCTCTTGACACGTGAGCAGACCTGAAAAAATATGATCAAACGGTCTCACTGGCTTAGCAAATCCACAGGTTTATATATAAAATGCTTTCAGTGTCCCACATTACACAAAAATGATAAAACTTTCACAGTCATCAAATTTCCAGCAGTAATCATGCAAAAATATGAAGACTGGAGGCTGAGTATGAATTAATCATACATACTGTGAAAAATTCCCATCATAGTGTGTTCATATTAGGAAGACTATAATACCATATGAAAGTCAAAATAAATAAAATTTAGTACTCTGCATAAATACTGTTCTAATGTTTTGTCAATAAATTCTGTGAATATCAGTTTATATAGATACAGCTTCATAGCTGCTCATATTATCGATAAATAAATTCAGACTGTATATAATTCAATCCAAATAATTTTTTTCCCCTAAGATTTTGTAAAAAAAAAAAAAAAACTACAGTCTGTCTGGCAGACTGGATAATAATAAAAAAATTGGAGGGATCAGAAAGAAGCTTATAGGTTAAAGTGGCATCACTTCACCAGTATAGTTCTTGTGGTACCACGAACAACAATCTGAACACAACATTCAGCTTTTGATGATTCAAGGGTAAACTTTTACTTTCCCACATACCAACAATCAACTTTCATGAAGGAAAACTAGACTGATATTAATCTTATTACTGGCAGTATCTCTAATAATCATAAAAACATTCCTATAAATTTCAAATCTGATCTTATAAGTTCTAACTTCTGTAAAGTTCAAGTATAAAACATTTGCACTTACAGTGTATTCATAACTAGTGTGTTTGCTTCTCAATGCATATTTATTACTACAGTATAAAATTTGACTTACATCATCAGTCGCAATATTTTACATGAGACTCTCTTATACTCCTCAACACCTAAGGCCATATCTAAGTGGCACAGGAGGCTGGGTAGCACATCTTCCTTAGCAATTTATTTTCCCAACTGTATTTTCATATTCCCTTGTATTTTAATTATATC
>JAGKTI010000412.1:11532-32175 GCA_018397915.1 Birgus latro
AACAGTAACATACAAGAGGAACACAAGGTGTAATAAGGAAAATAAATCACCAAGGAAGCGGTGCTACAAAAGATCCTGAAGCTGATGAGAATAGGACTCCTAAATGGACATATTTCTGAATAGTGCCCTTTTCCTTATAACCTCAACATTGAACACCAATGCATATTTTAGAAGTCACAGTATCATTATAACCTCAGCGCTGAATACCAATGCATATTGTAGATGTCACCGTATCATTATAATCTCAGTCCTACATACCAATATAATTTTTAGGAAAGTAACCTTGTTATTACAATCTCAGCACTGAACACCAATGCCCTGTAGGACCTCTTGCTCATGTGGGTTAAGGTGTGGTGTGAAGGCAGGGAAGGCAGGATGCTGGGCAAAGGTGGTGATGAATGTGGTGAGGTACTGCTGAAGGTCGAGGACGTATAAGGGGTCACTCACCTGGAAACAACATTGGATCAGAACATGCTGTACAGACTGATAATTCATCCACCTGATCTTAAGAGATTTTCATTCTTTTGCAGCGAATTTCCCGTTGTTCAGTGGAAATGCCATACTATGGCACTACATCCTTTCCACAGCAATTCTTCTTGACTAGCAATGTGTTTATGTGTCAATCCTTTGTTGCAGTTCAGTATTCAAGATAGAGAGATCGCAATTTCAGGTCAGGTAAAAGCTGAGTGTCGGCACTTACTATAAAATAGGTAAAACTGTCTGGTAACGCTCCACTGCTACCTATAAAGCTGATCTGCTAGTTCCCCAAACAAAAAAATATGAATTATATGGAAAAAGCTGTGATATTTTGGAACACAACCCTGATTATATTTAGGATTATCTATATCACAGATCATCATCATCCTACCCTTGCTCTTAACACTGGATGGGATTAGTGAGGTTTAGAAAACAAGGATTCTGTGGGCTTGAACAATGGGTGAATGGAACTGTGGCCTACTGAATTGGGCAAACTTAAGCTGTCTGCACATTGCTACTCCTCAACCTGCCCTAGGGTGGGAAAGGAGGTCCGGATGATGATGACAGAAAACAAGGAATAATAAGGCATGACAGGAAGCACTATTAACAGCATGCCCAGAGTAATGGGCCAGACTCCCATTCACACACCACTCAAGTTCTAAGAATTTTAGCTCCACACATTAACCAGTACAAACCGATATCAAACTTACTGCATCGGGGTCTTCTTCCTCATCCACAGTGTCAGCATCGTAGCCTGGGAAGTTGGCAGATGGAGCAAAGACAGGGCCAGCACCACCATTAGGCTGACCCTCCTCATCCTCATCATCTTCCCAACACTCATCCTCTGTATCCTGATAAAGCAGTCACCACAAAAATAACCACGTTAACAGTACCAAAGACCATCACCATCATCATCATTGTAAGTATTATCATTCCAAACTTAAATCACACACCAAGAAGAATGGCTGAAGTTGGATACATTACTCCGTCAAGAACACAAGCGTTAAACTACAGGTAAAAGAGGAAAGCTAAAAACTATCAACTAATTTATAATCATCACCATTTCCATTAACATTCTATGGGTCTATACCTAAAATACTTCACAAGTATGGGAAAACTGCAAACATTCTGCAGCAGCTTTTCATCAAATATATTTGTTATCATACTAGTTACTATATCACTGTAACATCGTCTCAGTTGAGTTACAAAATGTCATTACAAAAATCATCAGTTATAGGTGAGGAAAATCATTTCCTGTAACAGCTACTCATGACAAAAATAATCATTATTAAGCATCAAAAGAAAAGTTCTAGATACCAATGGGGTTACTTAACCTCTTGCTACAGGACCATAATCCAATGAAACTATGTGTACCAAGTTAACTCCTTGAATTTGGTGACTTTTTTTGCTGCTACAGGATTATTTTATTAGCCTTGGGAAAGATCTCTTGTAATAAAGCAGTTAATAATGGCTGTACCAATATATATATACCCTCCACTTTTTAAGCCTCTCCAAAGGTGAACAAAATCAACTGGAATCAGCAAGATTAAGAGAGAAAAGACATCACTGCATCAAAAGCGTTAAATGATTCTGGATCCAGAGACTAGTAGCCCAGCAAAAAAAAAGGGAGATAAATAATTACACGATAACCGATTTACCTCTTCGTCATCTTTGGTCATATTTGAATCGATGGCATTAGCAAGCTCGTTGATTAGCAATTTGAATATCTTTACTAAGACCGGCACCTGCGTCCACTGCTCTGGACGTGCGGCTCGCTGTGATCTCGTGCGTATCCTTCCATCAGGAGAAAACACCTGCACCAAAGAGAAACAAAACATTAGCTATGGGAAAAGAACACAAAGAAATAAGTACTATACTTGGCTGGTATTCACAAACACTTATGAGAACCAACTGTGTACAACATTGCTCCTTCTTACTTTTATCATCATTCACACAACTCTTTAACACTTGTAAACAAAACTAGAGTGAAAAATAACATGAAAATATAACAAAATAAAGTAATCCATGATAATATTTAACTGTTATGGAAATCTGTTTACTGTAAAAACTGGTCAAGATCCTTTATGAATATACAACCAGGAGATTAACCTCTACAGAGGGATGCCTTCACATAGTGGCTGATATAACTGGATGACTCCACTACCTGCTTATATACACATCCCTCAGCTTTGTCCCTATCCCCTAAAAGGAGGATGGTGGAGAGCAGGAAAAGAGCAATTTAATCTGCAGATCACCAAGTTCACAACCAGATGAGCCTGAGGATGCAACTACTATTGGTATCACTACTACTGCTACAACCACTACTACTACACAATCTCCCCTGGGCTTAATATCATTTGGTGGTGGCAAGAATAAACCTTTGCAAGAATAACATACAAAAACATGTCATCATACTGAAGGGACTCAAGGGAGCTAGGAAGAGCTATTAGTAATCGTAAAATGCATGGGTTAGCAAGAAGATAGAGGGCTGGAAGTAAAGTCAGAGCCTGAAAAGATAGCAACAGGCACATGACTGGGTATTAGGAGTGGGAGAGCAGTGAAAAATAACAGACAAAAGACAAGTTAAAATGGGAAGAGATGGTTACACGATAATTAAATACGTAAAAAACATAATATTACTCTCTGCAATGTAATCTTCTATTAAGGTCCTCATAATCATAATAATTCAGATAATTTGGGTAATCAAATATAAAGCTCTCTGTAACCACTATACTTCAGATGATTTGGGTAATCAAAATGAAAAAGAAATAATATGAATAAACAATCAAAATGGAAGAAGAAACCTTACATATTCTCAGGATGTATCTCATTATGTGCCCCAACTCACCTGGTCTCCTTGAACAATGATGTCCTGCAAGCGGGCATCATTGGCCGTCACACCATGTTCCAGAAGCTTTGCCAATGCCACTGCACTAACCTGGTATGGGGAGACAAAAATGGTGAAAAATAAAAAATGGTACCATCAGTTCTATGCATGCTTTGAAAATCCTTTTAGACAATCAAATAAGTGATCATGGTCACTGAGACAGCAAATGATAAATAATTTCATTTAGACCTTAAGTCGGGACCAAGTATTCTGGCCCCAGGCACCTATTTATATGGGGCAAAATGGGATTAATGATGATGATTGATTACAGTTCAATCGCCATTTATTGTTCTTTTTATTATACAATGCAACACTAATTCTTTCCCTTATTATTCCACTTTAGTTCACTTTCTGGTTCCTTTTCAAAGAAACAATTTTATGTGAACCAATACCAATGAGGAATGGCTGTATATCATCGCAGAATTCTTGTAGTGCTAGAGAGAGATGCTTGCACATGGTGGCACTGATATCAAGTGAATATACAAACATTCCTCAATGCACTCCCTATCCTCCAAAGGGAGCATGGTGAACTGCATGCTGGTGGAGGGCAACTGAAGCCTGAAGCCACTGGGTTTACAATTTTTTAAATCCTAGAACCACATCATTATCACTTACCTTTCCTTCATATGCCCCAAAGAAGAGGTGTTGTTTGGAGCACCACTGTGTGAGGACAAAATGAAGTGCGGACTGTCCTGACGGTCCCGGCACCCCAGCCAGAAAGCTGAGCACACCCTCAAGCTGTGAATGCACCAGCTGGGCATACACCAGCACCAGGTTCTGCACCACTGTTAACGTTTCTGCTCCCTAAGGTGTGTGAGAATGAAGATTATCATCATATCATTCCCTCTATACCCCAATCACTATGATGACCTAATATCCCCTCTTATTGTTAACATTTCCACTCCCAAAACTGGATGGAAAAGGTAATCATCATGTGCACCCTCTTTAACTCACTTATTATGGTGATCAGTATTCTCCCTTATTTGGGCAACCACAGAATGGCATTATCCAAATTTGAAAGGCCTATTCAAACTGAAGGGCAATGAAACACTGCAATAATGATACTGCTCAGTTAAGAGAAATCCTATTAGTTAAAGGGTTAAAAAACTACTGTATCTTAACACTTTCACTTCAACAGACATATTCACAGCATTTCTTCAGGCAACTTTGTTCAACTAAGACAAATCCCATCAAAGAGTTCACCCCTATAACAATGACAACTCTTACTTTTTCAGACCAACACAATGTAACTTAAGGGTATGAAAAATTAAATACATTAATAACGAACATGTGTCAGGAAAGGAGGTTGTACATTTGTAATTATTATTTCAATCACAACGATGCACACAAATATACATGGTATAGGGGGAATGGAGATCATATTGAATGGAGCCGGATTTATTACATGTTCGCTGAGAAATCGATCCTGGGAAGTGTTACTGATATGAGGGCAGTGAAAGGATGATCCGAGGCTTCCTGTTCCTATTTTTAGTTAGTTGTTTTACGGAGTGGGGCACTAACCCACCACCAACCCTTTTAGTTGCCTCTTACAACAAGCGGGGATACTGGGGGGAGAATTCTTGTCAAAAAAAAAAAAAAAAAAAACTACCGGACAAAGGACTTGGTAAGGATTAAATGGAGGGGGACAGAGCGACATGGAGGCGATTTGTTTGTGGCCACCCCGAGTGGGATTGAGGCGTCTGGCAATAGACAGAGATAGATAGAAAGGATGATGTGGAAGTTTGTCAGATCATATGACTGTGGAATGCACGATCAAGCTGAGAGGAGTGAGGTGGACCAAGAGAGATAGAAGCAGTCAGGGAGAGAGAAAGGAAGTCATGAAGCTGAGGATCAAGGAAATGGTACATGAATACAGGGCCAAAGTAGGGGAGGAGTTAGAATCAGTGAATTGGAATGAAATGGATCTGGACAGCCTGTGGAATGCATCTAGGGATTGCTTAGTTAGGAATGATAAAGTGGTGTGTGGTGTGACAAGAGTAACAACAAAGGAGAAAGGTATGACATGGTGGGATGAAGAGGTTAAGAGAGCAGTGGAGGAAAAGAGGAAGAAGTGGCTAGAGTCGATACAGGATGGGGGTTCAGTTGAAATAAGAACTAAGTATATTAAGGGCATGAAGCATGTAAAGAGATTAGTGAAGAAGAAAAAGGAGGAGGCAAATGATGATCTTGGAAGAAAAATGAATGCAAATTACTCTGAAAATAGGATGTTATTCTGGAAAGAGGTGCAGAAATGCAGAAGTGAAAGTGGAAAGAAATGTACAAGTGTGAAGGATGTTAAGTGGTAGATTATTAACCCATGGGGAAGCAGTAAGGACCAGATGAAAAGAATATTTTGAAAGTCTGATGAATGGCAATAGAGAGAGCAAAGCAAATGTTAACATGACTGGTTTTGGGGATGTACAGAGAAGGAATGTAGTGCCAGAAAACATGACACTCGCAGAGGTGAAAAACGCTGTGAAGCAGCAGAAAAGTGGGAAAGCAGCTGGGATTGATGAGGTGTATGCAGAGACGATTAAGTATTGTGGAGAAAGCGGAATGAAGTGCTTGTTGGAGATATGTAAGAAGGTATGAACGAGCGAAACTGTACAAAAATAAAGGTGAGCGAAGTGAGTGCAAGAATTATTGTGGCATACACCCATTGAGTGTTGTACGGAAGGTACTGTATGTGGATGAATTATTATAGAAAAAATAAGAGAGAGATCAGAAGTCCTAGTGAGTGACGAACAGGGTGGCTTTCGGAGTGGCAGAGGATATGTGGATCAAACATTTGCAGTGAGACAGATAGTGGAGAAGGTTTATAAGGACTATAAGGTGTTTATGGCATTTATGAATCTGGAAAAAGCATACGACAAAGTAGATACAGAAGGACCGTGGAAGGTTTTGGGCATTTACAGTGCAGATGGTACGCTGCTAGATGCCGTCAAGAGTTTTATGATGGTAGTAAGGCATGAGTAAGGGTAGATGGACATTTAAGTGAATGGTTCACGATCAATGTGGGTGTGTGACAAGGTTGTGTGATGTCCCCATGGTTGTTCAATATATATATGGATGGGATTATGAGAAGTAAAAACACGAGTAATGGAGAGAGGGATGGCATTGGTAATTTATTGTATGCTGATGATGTAGTGCTACTTGCAAATATCGCACAAGAGCTTGGCAGAGTAGTGCAGAGTTTTGTAGATGTCTGTGAACGTCATGCCTTGAGAGTAAATGTAAGCAAGGGTAAATTGATGGTTACTGAAAAAGACGGTGAATCCCAGCGTGCTGTTACAGTGAATGAAGAGAGACTGGAATTGGTGAGAGAATTCAAATACCTGGGTAAAGTGATAGAAAAGATATGAATACATGCAAAAGAAGTGGAAAGCAGAGTGACACAAGGAAGGAAAATAACTGGTGCTACAAAGGCCTTGATAAGAAACAGAGGCTTGAGTGTTACAGCTGTGCGAGGCTTACATGCAGGAGTGTTTGTGCCAACTTTAACATATGGATGTGAGACTATGGTGTGGCATGAAAATGAAAGGTCAAGAGTAAAAGCAATGGAGATGGGACTACTGAGGAATGTATGTGGAGTACAGAGAGTGGATAGGATACAGAATAATGTGATGCATGAAAGATGCGGAGTGAGGAAGTCTGTAGACACCAGAATCGAAGAGAGTGTACTGAGATGTTATGGTCATGTGGAGTGAATGGATGACAACAAAGTGGTGAAAAAGGTATATCTGAGCAAATGTGAAAGAGGGAAGAGGCGAGTTAGGCCAAGAAGATGGAGGGATATTGTGGATGAGTGTGTGAGGAGATGTATGGAAGTTGAGGCTAAGGGACTGAGAAGAGAATGAGCTGGTTGACTGGATTTTGTGTGCAGCAGTGCATAACCAGGGATTTGGCACTCCTTTTAATGTGACAGCATTCAGACTGGTTCTATCAGAAAGGTATATGTGAGGCTACAGAATGCGGTGAAATTTTTTTGGCCTATCTCATGAGGCCACGATTTCGAGGGCTTAAATGATGAGTGAATGGAAGCGTGGCCAACTGAACTGGGTAAACTTTGGCTGTCTGGACGTTGCTACTCCTCATCCTGCCCTATGGTGGGAAAGGAGGTCCGGATGATGATGAAGATGATGATGAATAACAAACTTCACTTCCTTGAAAGATAAATAAAACACATCCACTTTCTTACTGCTCCAGTTTCAAATTAAAATCTGTGTTTCGCATTCTAGCTGCAAAAGACATTTCACTAAGCTAACAGTTCAAAAATTTATCCATCCATCCAGCCATCATCCAATCCTAAGCCACCCCATGAGGAGTGTAGGAGCCTGGGGCTATGCAAGTTGATCCTGACATTTAAGATTAGAGTGACCAGCCTCACACATCCTTGAGTGGCATAACATGAACAATACGCCTCAAACACCCCATGGATATAAGCCTACACCAGCTCAATCCGATTGGAGTGCCTGTATTACCCACTAAACCACCAGGTGCCATAATTTAGTTATATGGTTACCACCCAGCATAGTAAATGGTTCCCGGTGTACAGAAAACCATTTGGCTTGTCACTCAGTGTAGTGTCACCCATAGGCAGAAGGAAGGGGAAAGAGTGAATGATAGGGACAAAAGAGGGAGTGCAAAGTCACCTATAGGCAGAAGGATGAGGAAAGAATTAATAAAGAAAGACAGAAGAGGAAGGATGGAAGAGAGGAAAGAGCAGACACCCAAAGCAGCACTAAAACAAGTTGTTGCAATACGATTTAGCACATTGTTTTTTGGAGAAACACAGTTGTGTGAACGATCAATGCTCAATCACAAAAACGGAAAAAGCCGAGTAAAATGCTGTACCTGCAACTTGCTGAGGACAGCTCGGAGGAGGAGGTCGAGGTTGTCGCCAAGGTGATCGCCAGCTCGACGGACCAGGACAGTCACCAGGCGGCCAACAAATGCAGCAGTGTGCTCACTGGTGTTGGGGGACAGCAGCTGAGTGGCAACCTGCACTACATACTGCAGCCCGGACCTTCCCTCAGCATCACGGTAACTCACCACCTGCACATCGTCAGAAAAGTTCGCTTTTTTCCTCCCCCTTCATCTTGTTCATAATCATTACATTAATTTTATTTTGTAGCTCCTTTCCTGTCACTGAAAAATACTGTACATCACTACACATACTGTACGCATTACAAAGTCAGCATTCTATTTTTTTTCTCATCACATTTATAATCACTATATTAATTTTGGGGGTATAAATATATATATAGATAGATGGATAGACAGATAAAACTCCTCAGCTGTCACTCTGAAAAACTGTGTTATCAGTAACTCTGGGGGAACTAAAATGTTTACTATTTACATTAAACCTTTGTCATCATGATCAGAATGCCTGAGAATCCTCTCTAGTATTTGTCATACAGTAACCAAAACTTCTACACTACCTTAAACTTTTTCTCAATTTACCATGCTCTGACTTAAATACCTTCCTTGCTCCAAGCCAGAAGTATGCTAAAATACATTACTCCATTAAGCAAGAGTCTTACTGTGTTACCTTCATTATTTTTCCTCTTATATCTCCTGACTGTTATTACTAAGTTGGGATGATAATCATATTTCTCAGTCTTAACTATCAACATTTCCTATAGCTTCTTGCTTTTCATCAGTACCATTCTATCCTTTTCTTCCCACCTAAGGATGGGGTGAGGTAGAAACCCTTAATCTCTAATCAATTTCATTCAGCCTGCTTGACCTAGCTCTTATTTATCTCCTATTTCTCATTCCTGTACTCCATATCACTCAGTTCTGGAGAGAGAGGCCTTCACATGGTGGCACTGACATGAGAAGATGGCTCAACTGCCTACAGTCACAAACGTCCGTCAACTATTTATCTATCCCCCAAAGAAAGAAGTGGGCTACAGGGAATGGACAACTTAAGCCTGCAGTCCACTGGGTTCATATTTCAGATGAGACTGGTGCCAAAACAACAACCTATCACCCACCAGCAACAGCTCCTGTCTCTCACCCATACAAACTTGCATCTCATCAGTTAATTTATCTCCAAAAATCTCAGCCAAGTATTTCTTATCACTCACCAGCAAACTTCTCCTGTCCCTCACCCAAGCCACCGAAACACTCACCTGTTCTGGTGCTACAGAGACATATGCTCTGAGACATTCGCCACCATTCTGCAGTGTAGAGTTATCATCAGTGTGTAATGTTCGCTGGACCACCGCTGGGAAAGCTACACCCACGAGGGCCTCACCCAGGGGAGGTGACGATGACCTCACCAACACCTCCACCATGTCCAATGCTACTGCCTGCATCCCTGGTGGTACCTGCAATGTGAGTTTACATTATATGTTCAGTATGATCATATCTTATCTATCTTGTTTTGGGCTGCTGTGCAATGACATCATTCAGCTTTGGGGAAATCTCCCACAGCTGAGTTAGAAATCATTAACTGGTTTATTACAGTGCATGTGGTAGAAGGCAGCGCCCATTACTGTATTCATTCATTTAATGTAGTGCTGCCAACTTCTTTCCTTGACCCCACCCCACCCTTTTTCTCCTTGCCCTCCTCTCTTCTCATTTCTCTCATCTTTCCTGACACTTTATTAATATTTCCTCCACTTCAGGTGGCTCTACACTGAGTAACCAGCCTAATGGTTTCCTGTAACCCAGGAATCTATCTACAATGCTGGCAGGTATGGTAACCACATAACCAAACAATGGGGTGATAAGCCCAGTTAACTGTGTAAAGATGCAAATGTGGCGTTCATTCAGGAACCAAACTTCCACACTCTTCCCCTGTCTACCTCAAGGGAACAATGGTTCACTGCACGGAACAGCCCTGCAAAGGTGATTGCTTGGCTGCAGTTGATGGGTATCCTCAGCCAGACAGATAGGGATTAATGAACAATAATAACAACTGTAATGCTACTGCCAGATTATTCTATTCACTTTTGGGAAGACTACAACATTAACAGGTGAAAAACAACCTCCACTGGCCTAAGTCTCTGTTAACTTTTTCAGTTTTTTCCTTTCTTTTTCTTTAACAAGAAAAAATAATCTAAATGACATCAGCATACTTTCAGTAGCACAACTTTAACTCTGCTCAGACAGCTGCCATCAATTGCAGTGATGGGGTTTGATAAGTGAGGTGCAATGAAGGTCACAATATCATTTACCAGTATGCAGATGACATTAGAAATACTGTACTAGGTAAAAACTTATAAAAAAATGTAAGTGAACTTTTGTAGTTCTAATATACTGCCATATTCCATCAAAGACACTTATTACATCATTGCAATATTGAAATGAGGAACATGTTATTCCTCATCTTAACCTTTACTGCAAGGGGGGGGGGAATATGCCGGCCAATTTTGGATTTTCTTTTTCTGGCTTACAGGGCTTAATACATCAATATGAGATCCTTAGCACTAATAAAAGTAATCACCAAAGCCAGAAAGTTGGTTGAACTGAGTTGGGTTGGTGCCACTCTACCTTTGAAATCTTCAACATTACTGTGAGCAGAGCTTGTGACTCTATCTATCTATCTATGGCCAGACGCCTCAATCCCGAACGGGGTGGCCACAAACAAATCGCCTCCATGTCACTCTGTCCCCTGCCATTTCACTACCACTCTCCCAACTCACACCCCCCTCTCTCATATACCTCTCCACTCCATCCCTCCATCTCATCCTCGGCCTCCCCCTCCCTCTCGCCCCCTCCACCTCACTCACATACACTCTCCTCGTCAATCTTTCACTCTCCATCCTCTCCACATGCCCAAACCACCTTAACGTGTTTCTCCTAATGCTTGTGACTCAATTTTGGATTTTTTTTTCCTGGCTAAATGGGCTTAATACATTAATATATGATCCTTGGCACACCTAAAAGTAATCAACTATGCCAGATGGTTGGCTGAATCGAGTCAGGTTGGTGCCTCTCGACCTCTGAAATCTTCAAGGTTACTGAGAGAGCGGTGTCTGCTAGCTTGTGAACCAATTCTGGATTTTTTTTTTGTGACTACATGGGCTTAATACATCAATATAAGATCCTTGGCACTAATAAATGTAATCACCAAAGCCCTAATGTTTGTGGAATCGAATCACATTGGTGCCACTCAACCTCTGAAATCTTGAAGGATACTGAGAAAGCAGAGCGGCTCTAAGCCTGTGAAGGCTGTCACTCGCCTCCCGCGCTCCTAAATCAGTGTTGTAAGCATAGTAGAGAAATGTCTGAAGTTAGCAAGATACATTTTACTTTGGTTGCTTGCAATGACTTCTAAATGCAGCAGGACATAGATTTACCTCACTGGCATTTTTGAGGGGGACGTAGATCTACATTGCTAGCGTAGTACAGATCAAATGTTGGGACCAACCTGTCTAGCACCGGGCTCCTACGCTCCTCATGGGGCAACACAGGATTACAGTAGATGAATGAATGAATGAATAAAACTACCTTGTCCAATGAATCACTCCATATACCAGTAGATGCAAAAGCAGGATTGAGTATAGTCTGGAGTGATGGTGTGCAAGCAGGGACAGCATTCAGCTCCCTCACCAGAGATCAAAACATAAAATACCAGAATATAAAACTACACAATACTCCATCCGTCATCCAATCCTATGCCGCCCTATAAGGAGTGTAGGAGCCTGAGGCTAGGCAAGTTGGTCCTGATGTTTAAGATGAGTGATCAGCCTCACTCATCCCTGAGTGGCATTACGTGAGCAATAAGCCCCAACCACCCCTTGGATATGAACCTGCACAGGCTCAATCCAACTGGAGTGCCTTAATTACCCACTAAACCACCAGGTGCCATAATTTGGTTATATGGTTACCACCCAGCAGAGTAAATGGTTTCCTGGTGTACAGGAAACCATTTGGCTTGTCACTCAGTGCAGAGTCACCCATACGCAGAAGGAAGAGGAAAGAGTGAAGGAAAGAAAGACAGAAGAGAAAGTGAATAGTCATCTGTGGGCAGAAGGATGAGGAAAGAATGAAGTAAAGATCACCCATAGGCAGAAGGACGGGGAAAGAGTGAAGGAAAGAAAGACAGAAGAGAAAGTGAATAGTCATCTGTGGGCAGAAGGATGAGGAAAGACTGAGGTAAAGAAAGACAGAAGAGGAAGGAAGTAAGAGAGGAAAGGGCAGACACCCAAAGCAGCACTACATAATATTAAACACAGAAAATATAAACCTACCTTGTCTGAGGAAGCATTGAGTATAGATGCAAGAGTGGGAATGAATTTAGTCTGTAGTGTTGGTGTGCAGGCAGGGATGGCACTCAGCTCCCTCACCACATCCTGTACCAGCGCCACCAGGACGGGGTCATTGTTGGCTTTGATGAACACCGCCAGGCACAGCGTGGATATCCGACCCACATTGGCCGCTGTGAACTGAGGGTCGACAGATACCACGGTGCAGCAGGTTTCAAGAATGAGTGACAGGACCTCTGATGATGACTGTGTGGCCAGTGTGACTAGGCCATCAAGTATGGCTGGGAGGTATGGCTGCAGTGCACCAGGGTTCCCGCTGCCTTTGAGGTATTCACAAAAACCCCAAACCGCCCTGTCATTACAACAGTATAACTTTTAAAATACTGTAGTATAATAACACTCCCAAATAAATGTTATACTGGCACATGTAACTTTTGCAAGTTTGAATTCCTGTGTGGTTATGTATTTTTTTTGTCTTGAGCTAGTAATTCTGATAATGCAAATTTGAGTCCCTATGTAACGTAGTCAGGAGATTGAATTTGCTGAGATTAGTTTCAGTACTCTTTCCTAAATCCATGAACATGATATAAAAGTGCATGCTACTTCTAATATACTGTAATGTATGAGTCCCAAATCCCCAGAAAAGTGTGAGAAAGCAAAACCCAAGTTACTGGCATAGTGTGAATGAGGTAGCAGGAAATAACCCCATCTGTTGGTGTGCAATGAAAACAAGGGATACTGAGCCTTGTCACACAAACTGATTAGCTCATACCCAGTGCTAGATTCAAATGCTGCTTACTATTTGTGACAAGGAATGCTGAAAGTTATTCTAAAGTTCCACCAGTGTTTGCGAAAAGATATATGGAAATTAAAGTACAACTCTCTAAAAGACGTAACACATGAAATATGAACACAGCTGTGCTTACTGCATAACTTACTGTTCATAAATTAATCATGCTGCAGTCTTTAATACTTATGATAAAAAGCAAGTATCCACGTATCAAGTTTCTTATCAGAAAGTACAACAGTACATACATAAAAGATATACAATGTAAAAACAGACACTGATGTTGTAGTACATGATCATACCTGACTCCAGATACTTTGATGATTGGGTCAGGACTGTCTTTGAGTGCAGAAACAGTGGCCTGCAAAAAACGGTCCAGCATTTCTGGGCCCACTGCCTGTCCAAATCTACTCCCACACCACAGAGCTCGTCCAGCCAGGAATGGTGAGACTAAAATAAAAGAGATAAAGACATAGAGACCTATCCAAACACCTTTATATCCTTAAATAAAATTGTTTACAATGATAACTCATGTTTATCCCTTCCATAAGAAGGCAATGCATGCTACTGATATACTGGCTTCTGCCAAATTACTTCATTCAGCACCACAAATATCTCTTTAACTTAGCTTATAAACAGCTAACATGCTTTTCTTAAGGAACCAGCATATTGGGAATGAACAAGGTTAACCTTTTCCATAAAATGATGGCTTGTTAGTTTACGCTCCACCATCCATCCATCATCCAGTCCTACGTTGCCCCATGAAGAGCGTAGGAGCCCGGGGCTAGGCAAGTTGGTCCTGACATTTAAGATGAGAGTGACCAGCCTCACTCATCCTTGAGTGGCATTACGTGAGCAATAAGACCCAACCACCCCTTGGATATAAACCTTCACCGGCTCAATCTGACTGGAGTGCCATAATTACCCACTAAACCACCAGGTGCCATAATTTGGTTACCACTCAGTTTTGTAAATGGTTTCTTGGTGTACAGGAAACCAAATGGTTTTGGCTTGTCACTCGGTGTAGAGTCACCCACAGGCAGAAGGAAGTGGAAAGAATGAATTACATACTTCTACAGTTGTTACTTACTTCAAAATAGGAGGGGTAAAGCTTAGGTGGGGGGTCCGAGGGGGCCCTGGAACACATCCCCCCCTTTTTATGTATATTTCAAAGGGGAAAATTGCTCCGATATATGAAATTTCGCTTTACAAAAGCTTTTCCAGTCCCTATCCCATTCGTATATAGAGGACCCACTGTAGTAGCATAGGACTGGAAATTCAATCAGGCTAATATCAGACCAAATTTCAGGAAGCTAGATGCAGTTCCTGATATATGGTGAATATTTCTTTGTTTGGAAGCAGATCCAAGTCTAAAGAGCTGGTTGGACAGGAATATGAGTCCAAAGACCACGAAAGTGTTAACAAACACTTTAAATTTATTTCTACAAATACAAAAATTTATCAGCTCTGCTGCATAATATACAGAACTCATCATGATCATTAAATTCCAGTGCTTGACTGTTGTGGCTGTCTTTAAGTAATGTACACTAAATGAGCCTATAACAGTGTACTGTACTTACAATTAGGGTCCAGGTCTGCAAGTACCACAGACTGTATGAAATTTGTGAGGTCAAACTGCAGATGTCCCTTTGCCACCTGGTCCAGAATCAGATCCCGAACTGAGCCCAAAGCCAGCATGACGGCCTCATGTGTCTTCCACCAGGCAGGATCACCAGCCGCCCGTTGCCCTGCTGCGCGCTCCAGCTGCCGACCCACCGCTGCCACCAACCCTGCACCACACTCCTCAGCCAATTCTTGACACAATGCCTACAAAGATCATAAACAGAGTTAATACAATATTATTTTTTTTAGTACAGTATTCCACTGATGGTACATTAATAATTGCAGATCCACTCATAATACAGTATTGTAATCTTAATTTAGACATTCGTTCATTCATTTATTATCCAATCCTACGTCACCCCACAGACAATTTCTTTAAATAACTATAGTATAAGGAATGACAAAAATAAATATAGGCTGTGAACTTCTCTGCTCCCTTCCACAAGCATCAATTCTGCACACACTAAACTAGTTTCAGGATTCTACTGACTGCAGGGTAGGGATTTAATGCACTAACATTCACAGCTGGGACACCCTGTATATACAGGACGGTCTTAGAATCAGAAAACAATTGCAGTATCAGGATATACTTCAAATCTGCACTGATTTTCTGCACTACGGATGAAAGAATTAATGATTTCTTCATTCTCATTTCTACAGTATTTAAAAATTCACACAACCTAGGTAAATTCCATCAATGTCATACTCTAGCCATTATCAAAGCATACCTGGTACTCTGGTCTGGAAGTAGCTAGATAACCCCCACCCCCCCCTGGCGGCTCATGTAATATTACAAATGTATAGGGAAAGGGAGGCACACATAATATAACGTTTTTGTGTTTCCTGCATTTTTTTTGTATAATGGCACGGAAACTATAGACTGTACGGCAACACTGGGATGCTCCCTGCTACTCTCCTGCCCTACGCACTGCTAGATGAGAGTGAGCACTGTATATACATTTCTTTCCTTTTTTTAACATATCCTAATACAGTATATGTAAACAGGCTGTGTGGCAACACTGTGGTAATCATGGCCACTCTCCTGCACCATGCACTTCTAATGAGAGTGAGTACATGTATTCTTCTCCTTCTTTATTTTTTTACAATATATCAATATATTTATAATGTTAAAATGATTTTTGAGATACAGTAATCCCTCCAAGACCCAACGTAATAGGGCCAAAGGCATGTCCGGGACTTGAGTTTGTCCAGGACTTGGGTTTGTCCGGGACTTGGGACAATGCTCCCCAGACAGGTACTTACGGACCCTAACCCAACCTAACTTTGAAAACCACCTAACTTCCTACCGGACCCGCACAGCACCTATTTAAGACCCTATTCACACAAATATGGGGCAGAAACCATGAAATAAATGAAAAAGAACCAGAGAATAAGAAATTAGAAGTATGGAAAATATTTAGCAGTGTACAGGGTACTTACGACTCGTCCGTGGCCGTCACAAAGATTAACCTGCCTCCTCTATGGCTCTGACAGCGGTGAAGTGCACTTGAAGCACGTACAGTAATCAAGTGTTGTGCTGCACTTAATCCTTTGCTCTGTAAATTATATTGTTTAACACTGCACATTCTGTTCTTACTTGCGCCACACCAGTTGTAACACGCCAGTGTTGCACTCTGCACTTAGCCTTTGCACTCTGAATTCTAATTTCTTAACACTGCACAACACTGTAAATTACCATGTGGTCTAGTGGTGAGGTACTGCAGTTTATTCACTGTTTATTCACAAAAATGAGCCGTGGGCAGCCATGGCGACGAGCATGCAGTCACAATGGTAGGTAGGCGGGAACTAGGGAGGAATGCAGGGGCACTCTAACGGTCATCAGAGTAACTATGAGCCAAAACACAGCTGTTCGTCGCCGTGCAGCAAATTTAAAGTTGGGATGAACACATATTGGCATTTTTTTTTTTCTGTTGTTTGGCCATTTTTTGCATCCAAAGACTCCAGTCCAAAAGTGTCCTGGACCTGGGCATCTGGGTCTTCAAGGGATTACTGTACTTTATTTTGTTCAAAATATGCCCGCCTGTGAGTTTCACTGCTTATCTTTTTTGCCCACTGTATGGCAACACTGGGATGCTAAAGGTCACTCTCCCGCACCATGTGATGCTAAATGAGAGTGAGTATATGCATTTCTTTCTTTTTTATAGCATACCCTAATATCTTTATTAGGTTAAAATGATTTTCAAGATACTATATTTTCCTGTGAGTTACGCTATGTACCTTTTCGGTCGCTGTAGAGGGGATAAAAATGAGGCATAACATGACAAGGCTCACAAGACCAAAATCATCATATCTACCTCTGATAAAATAATAATCATACATCCACTGACCAGGAGGAGGTCCTGTGCTGATATCCTAACTGAATATGCAAAACTGTCCTCATCTTCATCCTCCACAAAGGCATCTGGGTTGCTGCTCCAGTTTTCAATCTGCTGAAACATAATCATTATCATTATCTGAAATATTATGATTATCATCATCATCACTATGGTGCTTTTTTCCTACCTAGAATGGGGTGAGGCAGCCTCCAGAATCAAGGTAAGAAAAAGTGCAAAAGTGTAAGAAATACAGTTTTGAGCACACTTGGTGAAAAGCGTCGGAGTTAAAAACGAATATCAAGCATAATTACTAATGACATGACTTTTTCATTATCAAAATGGTTTACTTTCCTGATCTTTAAGTTAAACTTACTTTTGTTTTACAATTAATAATTATACTAATTACACAAAAAAAACTGGAAATACAATAATTACACTCTAACTGCTACTTAAGTATAATTGGCTCTTGTAGACTTTAATTTATGCTACTGGCTTACATTTATGCACTTCCATCCATTCAACTCAATAGGGCATACTGCAGAACATATGATAAGAGATGAGCACTGGCACTGGTGGTGGTACTTCCCAAACAATGACCACACTATCTATTAGTGAATTAACCAAAGTTTCCATATTTTACCTCATTCCAGTGTATAATAATGTTTCTAGCTCTGCAGTCCTATCTTGGGATGAATGCCCAGTAGTTCAAGGTCTTTCAATCCACTCATAAATCTACCATACTGGTATCTGCACTTCTTTATAACTGAAATGTGTGATGCCACCATGGAAACTAAAATGCTCTCCTGCTCTATGACGTACTGAACTATAGCAACCTAGCTTCAAAGTCCTACACCTGAAAAGGAAAATACTGTACTGGTTTTGCTGTACTATTTCTAGCAGTAAAAAGCACAAGTTCCTTCACCTGGTCCTCTGTAATCTGCATGTAGAGAAGGATATAGTACACAAGGTCTGCCACTCCTTGCTTCACCAGCTGTTTGTGTTTTGTCGTCTCCACCAGTGCGTGTACAAACTCGAATATAGTAAACACCAAGTTCTCAAAGCCCAGCACTTCTCCTGAAGGTAAGATGCAGAAAGAGAGGGCACAATGAGTTTATATTAGTTGCCCTGTACAAAGATATCCACCTAATATTTTGTGAAATAGTATGAACAAACAACTTATTTATTACTGTAAAAGAATGAAATACAGTTACACTGTACGTACAGTACGTTAAACAAAGTAGAGAATGTACTGCTTTTTTATGCTGCTTTTTGCTATCAAGTCTGCTGTAATTTACAGAAAACTGTCTAGAAATTTCTGCTGCTAGTTATAAACCCAATTTACAAGTATCTCCTAATTTACAGTACCGTTCTTATTATGTGGAAAAAGTTATGATACTCAGGAACACAATCCCTGAAATATGATGAGGATGTAATGTATAAATTGCATACCATCTGAGTCAACGGGGTCATCTGCATCTTCCCTGGCGTTGACAGTGGTGTTGACATAGGTGTCGGCACTGGAGGTGAGAGTCTGCCATACTGGCCCCAGAACCCCACCCAAATACTGGCTCATCTGCTTTGGCACATTCTTCATCAGCACTGTTAAAGCTGGGGGAACACATATCACATGTACAACTCAGACATACTGTAAATACTGATACACTTCATAGACTGATGGTAAATTAAGAGTGAGTGAGCAAAAAACTTTCAAAACCCAGTGATGCAATCTCTGCAATCCATCACACTTCTCAACATCTAGGTGTACTGTGTAACTTTCATAAACGTCTGACTAAAAAGTGGAGTTACAGGTCTGTTCATATCAAAATAAAGCATTTCATTAAGTTCATATCCAAATGACAAATGCAACAAAAAGCAAAAAAAGGAAACTATTCAAATTAAAAGAAATATCAAAACCTTAAGAACTGACCACTAAGTATTTCTTTCTTGAGGCCTGAGTCAGATGTGAAGCCATCGGGTGTCTGGAGACCCTTGACAAGTGCCTGTGTGAATGCTGGCAACGTGGGGTAAAGGAGGGTCTTGGCCAGGCTACGGTTGTACTCCCCCATCATGCAGATCAGGTTGGCCAGGGTGCTGAAGATCTCAACAGCTCGCCCTCGTGTTCGGATGCCATATTTCTGAAGGAATGGAAAAGGAAGAATGAGTACAAATTTCATCCATCCATCATCCAATCCTACACTGCCCCATGAGGAAATTTCAAGCATGTGAAATTCTTTAAGTTCACATCCAATGGACAAATAAGATACGGTAAAACCTAGATATAACGGACTTCAATAGACCAGAATTTGCTTTTATCTGAATCAACAAGCTACTGGACTAAATTCTTACATATTGGAAAGTCCGATAAGGCCATTAGCACTCCGGACTGCCTGACCACTTTAGCTATAGCACAATATGGTAAATAAAAGACATGTTTATCAGTGTACAGTACAGTATTACCGTATTATGTATATTATACCATTTGATTACTGTAGTGAATGTATAATACAGTACAGTATTGTGATGGTGGTGAAAACAGTTTAAAAACCATTGGTGCGATCCGGACTACTGTCTGATATATTACAAAAAGTCAGAGTTAGCAGAGGGAAGGCTGGATGTCGCTTTTATAGGAATTTCATTTTTCTTGGAATGGCTTGGGCCTCAGCTAGTGCATTATAGTGAGGTTTTATTGTATTTACCTCCTGGTTTATGTAGTTCTGGATAAATTGCTGATCATACCAACACCCTGTCACCTACCTCCTCCTCACAGAAGATGCGATACATCTCAGGAAGTATGACAGGTGCAACCTGTGGAATGTGCTGGTCAGTGAGGTCCCGGGAGAACTCAGTAAGGACCCTCATGGCCCCATGGACAGCTGCCTCCTCCCCTGTCTTGAGTGCGGCCATCAGGAGGTCGAACAGGCCACACCACTGCTCTGGCCAGTCCCAGTGGGCAATGGCTGAGATGGCATATGCAACAGAGGACCTGCAAAGTAAACATTAAAGAGCATTACTGACCACTATTCATCCTATTCTCTAAGGGAAGGTAAAGGAAACAATAACTAAATTGACCAAAATGGCCAAGTGGTCTTTCCTTATCTCACTTTAATCTGTCACAGACATCTTATTTCTTAATCCCTCTCCCCCAGCACATATCAACATTTACAATCAATGACCATACTGTAGCTTCTAATATGGTACTCATTCTCTTGCCAAATTTTAACTCTCTCTACTCTCAATATACAGTAAAACCTCAATATAACGGACTTCAGTAGACCGGAATTCGCTTTTATCGGACTCGAGGAGCTACCGGAC